>CALYLW010001063.1:89065-215352 GCA_944989445.1 Ampullaceana balthica | reverse complement strand
CACTCAAATACATTAAAGATACATAGGAGGGCAATGACTGTCCGTACAGGATCCCTCTATGGGGACAGTTAAAGATACATAGGAGAACAATGACTGTTCCGTATAAGCCCCTAATGGGGAAAGCACTAGAATTAGATTGATTGTTATACTAATAGCAATGGTTAGTGCGTATGATTATTTTCAGGGCAGGTTGGTACAGATAACATTCTCATGTATTCAACCTTGCATTTGTACATAATTAACATGTTTTTGTGGGGAGGTGTAAAAGTCAAATTTTCAAGATTATTTTAGAATGATATGTGATATGTAAATATTTAACCATGTTATGCATTGATGAAACGTTTCCACGAGGTGGGTGAACACGATGTTATTCTGTGACTATTATTAGAAATTTCATGATTTTCAAGATGTGTTGTGAGTGGTTGTGAAAGGACAGTGATTCCATACCCTGACTTTTGGTAATTTTTCTTTTATTGATATTGTAAATAGAAGATTCTACACGGTAGTAGAATCTAAGGGAAGAGGGGGGACATGTCAGGGGTATGAGAATCACTGGGAGTGGGTGCTTGTTGAATGGAGTGAACTCTTGTCACGAGAATATGGCGTAGTGATGTCTGAGCGAACTTCTGGTCACACGGGGTATGACAGAGGACACGCCAGGGTCAATCGAGACCAGTTTGGGGGGGGGTTAAAAGGGACGAGCTGAGTGGAGTTAGTTAGTTGGCGCAGAGTTGTGGAGACGGAACGGTCTGTGATAGACCGGGTAGTGATAGTAACACGGAGTGGACTCGGACCGAGTCGGACTTAGAGACTTCGTGTGTATACGTGTGGCTGTAAGAGGACTTGAGCGTGGGCCCAGGATGGTCGAGTCGGACCGAGGGCATGCTCGAATATTAAGCCATTTGCAGATAGATGTATTTGATGTCTAGGCGGGACCGCCAGTTTATACAATTGTACATAGCAGAATAAACAGTGACTTGTACCCAAATCTGGTGTCATTTCTTGTGTGCATGCGGCGGCGAGCAAGCAATAACCCACCAACAAATGAGACCCTAACAGGCACACTGCCATATATATATATATATATATTAATATATTTTAAGTATTCTTACCTGTTCTCAGACACTCCTCAAGTTTCTTGCCTTTTGGTGTTACCAAAAATACTTATGGGGGGGGAGAATAAACATGAAAGGACTTTAGCAAAGTAAACCGATTAAGAAATGTTAATGAGGCCACATGGAAACATTACAAATGCAACAGAAGTAAATAAACTCTGCACAAAAAAAAACCAAAGTAGGGGGTTGACTTAACATACACTTATAAAAATTATATGCCCCCCCCCTACCTGATTAACAAGCAGACTTTTGATATGTAATCAGGGACTACATGTAAAGGCACAAGAACAAAAGGATTAAAAATTAAATAGAAAGTCTCTTCTAAATACTTTACTCCACCAACAAAACAAGACAAGAGAGAATAATTAGATTAAAATAGTCTTGTAAAGTACCCTGTAGTTTTTAAAGGATATAATCTTCAATTTTGATGTGTTGTTAGAAAGGTTTTGAAGTGTAAAGAAAATTCAAGATACACAAACTATTTGTGTGATTGTTGTGGACAAAGAAATATGCAGACATTTTGGCTAATGCTTTCTTCAGTAGAAATAAACAAAAGTATTTAAATGGGCAATGAATAAATATTAAAGAACTACAGCAAAGTAAACTCAGTGAGAAGTATTTTTTATTCTGTTTTAAAAAAATCTTTATAATATACATTTTTAAAAAATCTTTTAATTAATTTTTTTAAAGTATAAGTGGTTGGTTTAAAGCAGCGAGGGTTTGAACGAATTTATATGTGAGACACCTTCATGAAAATTCACAATCAGACTTATATACTACAGAATACCTTTGTTAGTAAAGCAACAAAAAGTGACAGAGATTTAAGTTAATTAATGACCTCTGATGTTATTTAATCTAAGAGATTAGACTGACAATTTGTGTAAAACACCAGGGAACTAAAAGACAGAAACAACATACTTTTAATACTGGGTTTTATGGCTTTGGTTGCAATAGCAATGCCAGCTGACATTCCCCCTCCACTAACAGGAATAAAAATTGCATCCAACTGGGGGATTTGGTTCAGGAATTCAAGTCCAATTGTGCCCTTGAGTAAATTTAATAATTATTATTTTAATAAGACAGAGTACCATATTTTGTGATTAAAATACAGCAATTTATCATTTACTGATATTTAACTGTTTTTTGTAAGGCCTGTTCTATGAATACTGTACTTAAGGTCAAACTCCTGATTAAAAAAAAACTCAAGTTTTTTTTTAAACATTGTAAGCATTTCTTCTCTAAAGAAATATAATTATTTCTCAATCATAATTATATGATTGTTATCAGATTTTTCAATTCCTATTGCTTTTGGTGAAATAAAATAAGGTCTTTTTTAAAATTTAGTCAAAGCATAATTTAAATTAAACTTGATTCAATATTTTTTTAGATACTTAACCCACTTGAAATTTACCATGACATTTTTAATCATCACATTGATGCTAACTAGCTAGTTCTGCATTTGACCTTTAAATCATAAAATCGCTCCTGAGACCATTCTCATGTAATGAGGGTTTGGGATTAGTATCCATACATTAACAGAAATTAATGGTTATTGTTTTTTTTCTAATTTGTTCATGATCAATCTCCTAAATTACTAACCTGACCAGCAATGACATCAACATGGTCATAAGGGGGGATGAACTCCAAATTCTTCTCTTTCTCTAACTTTTCACAAGCTTCATACCTAGGGAGGGTAATTTAAGAAAATGATTTTCCAATATTTAATTGTCAAAAGTTATTTTAAAAGTACTGGTAATCATTAAAATCAGTTAGATTTTTTAAACATTTCTCAAAAATACCAAGTCAATTTGAAACAACTCTAAATGATCTAAGGGTTTATGGTTGAATGTAATGAACAGGATTTTAAATAAGAAATACTTTTATTGATAATTAAATGCATACACAGAGCAATATTTCTGTTTTTTATAAAACCTGTCAGTGGGTTCCAGACCACATTCTACTAGTTCTGCCCCGTAGCTCAGAATGGCATTTTTCTTAACAGCTGGAGCTGTCCGTGGGACAACTACATAGCAAGGTAAGGCACAGACACCAGCAGCCCAGGCCAGGGCCTGACCATGATTACCACTGCTGTGAGTCACCTGTTCAAAAATTAATTTGTTGAAAGCTTTCATTAATTATATTGAAAAGGGTGATCAAATATGTCCATAATTTTGTACCGTTTAACTACCCACAATCCCTTTCTCTACATACACTATTTTCTCAATGCCTTGAAGTTTCATGTACCACACTCTGCCAATCCTTCAATAAAATAATCACTTCAATTTCTAAACAACTTAACTTTACCCCATCTCACACTTTGCTTCCGTGTTTTCACTAAAAGAACAGTTATTCTCCCTAAATAATATTAATATTCTTAGAGAGAATGTAATGCTTTATAAAAAACAAAAACAAATTCATAACAAAAATAAAACACTCAGATAGACATTTATATAGAGATAAAGATACTAGTCTTGTTCCATACGCAATAACAAAAACATTCAATTCCTCCTGAACAAACATGGAAAACCAACATTCTATCAACATTCAAAACTGTAATGAAAAAGCAAGACAAGATGTAAGCCATGGATAAGCCTAGGATGCAATAATCTTTAGTATAATATAGAAGGAGCATTGTAATATATAAGTTAATACTTACGACACCATTTATGTCTTTATTCTTTTCTTTCGCTTTCAGAACCTGGATAACATTTTTTAAACAAATAGGTTAACATTAATTTCAATTAAACTTCAGAATTTTGACAGTCTTTGAGCTTATGTTGCTTTTTTATAGCCATAAACATCATAAGTGGGGCACGGTGGTCCAGTGGCATGCACGCTCATCTTTTGTACCGATGGTCATGAGTTCAAATATCTGTGAAGGCAGGGATTTGTTCCCAGGTCCAAGGCTGTCCCTGAGTCACCCAGCTCCGAAATAGGTTCCTGACACTAGTTAAGGAAACAAAGGCGGCTGGGAATAGCGTGGAACCCTCATAGCTGTGGCCCGTGGCCTGTGAACGCTGCATCATTTGCCAACAGACCGGTATGGTCTGTGGAGACAATAATCTTTTGTTTAGGAAAATTGATTCTATATGATTTTGTTTAGGACAGTTTAAACCCATAAAATTAATTGTTTATGTTAAATTATTGTAAATAACATTAACATAGTTAACATAGACATAATATTAATATTATAAAAATATTTCTCTATCCTCTTTTTCTTTCAGGACCTGGAAAAAATATTTAATCAAATAAGTTTAAGAATTTTTTGACACAGGTCCATGACTAAGATGCCCAGAAGGTGTAACACCATGAGTTTACTGCAAATAGCTGCAAAGTAATAAAATACACATTTTTAATTTTAATAAGCCGGTATAACTAAAGTAAGTCAGTAAAGTATAAGCGTAATTTATTATTTTTAAAAATAAACAAAAACTTTAAAATAAACTAAAATTTTCACTCACAGCATTTAAAGCACCCCTGGCTTTAAAAGAACCAGACTTTTGTAGATTTTCAGCCTTAAAATATAAACTGCGTCCACTTTTTATGTCAGCTTGCTCTGAAGTAAAGACTTGGGTTTTGTGGAGATATTGTGATATTAGGTTGCTTGCATTAACAACATCATTATACGTAACAGCTGCCATAATTGACCTTTGAATTATGACATGAACTTTAACCTTCTTTAAAAAACTTGGCCTACATAAGGGTTGTCTAAATGCCAACCCGCAGGCAAAATGTGGCCAGCGTTTAAATTTTAACTGGCACGCGGACTCATCATAAATATATACATTATTATTATCTATATATATAAAAATCAAAGTATGTATGTATGTATGTATGTATGCATGTCTGTTATAGCTGACTAAACCATTCATCCGATCGCCATGAAACTTTTGGAGACTTTTGAGTACGCTCCAGGGATGGAAATAGGCTACTTTTTTTCAAAATTTAACACTCATGGGGCGCCGGGGGCCCTTAATGAGAATTTTTTCTTATATGAGCTATATAAAAATTAGTTTAGGGCTTAGCTGCTTGCAAAATGAATGGATATTGACCAAACTTGGTACATAACAACTTGATAGCCTATATTAAAGTATCATATGGCATTGAACTCCTAATGTCCGTTCCTTCGGGGCCGGGGGCCCAAAAACTTTATTTTTGTAAGCGTTAAATACTTTATTCCCGTTAGCTGACTATACCATTCATTCGGTCGCCATGAAACTTTTGGAGACTTTTGAGTACGCTCCGGGGATGGAAATAGGCTATTTTTTTTCAAAATTTAACACTCATGGGGCGCCGGGGGCCCATAATGAGAATTGAATTTTTTCTTATATGAGCTATATAAAAATTAGTTTAGGGCTTAGCTGCTTGGAAAATGAATGGATCTTGACCAAACTTGGTACATAACAACTTAATAGCCTATATTAAAGTATCATATGGCATTGAACTCCTAATGTCCGTTCCTTCGGGGCCGGGGGCCCAAAATCTTTATTTTTGTAAGCATTAAATTATTTATTCCCGTTAGCTGACTATACCCATTCATTCGGTCGCCATGAAACTTTTGGAGACTTTTGAGTACGCTCCGGGGATGGAAATAGGCTACATTTTTTTCAAAATTTAACACTCATGGGGCGCCGGGGGCCCATAATGAGAATTTTTTCTTATATGAGCTATATAAAAATTAGTTTAGGGCTTAGCTGCTTGGAAAATGAATGGATCTTGACCAAACTTGGTACATAACAACTTAATAGCCTATATTAAAGTATCATATGGCATTGAACTCCTAATGTCCGTTCCTTCGGGGCCGGGGGCCCAAAATCTTTATTTTTGTAAGCATTAAATTATTTATTCCCGTTAGCTGACTATACCATTCATTCGGTCGCCATGAAACTTTTGGAGACTTTTCGAGTACGCTCCGGGGATGGAAATAGGCTACATTTTTTTCAAAATTTAACACTCATGGGGCGCCGGGGGCCCTTAATGAGAATTTTTTTCTTATATGAGCTATATAAAAATTAGTTTAGGGCTTAGCTGCTTGGAAAATGAATGGATCTTGACCAAACTTGGTACATAACAACTTTATAGCCAGCATTAAAGTACCATATGGCATTGAACACCTAATGTCCGTTCCTTCTGGGGCCGGGGGCCCAAAATCTTTTTTTTTGGTAAGCGTTAAATACTTTATTCCCGTTAGCTGACTATACCATTCATTCGGTCGTCATGAAACTTTTGGAGACTTTTGAGTACGCTCCGGGGATGGAAATAGGCTACTTTTTTTCAAAATTTAACACTCATGGGGCGCCGGGGGCCCATAATGAGAATTTTTTCTAATATGAGCTATATAAAAATTAGTTTAGGGCTTAGCTGCTTGGAAAATGAATGGATCTTGACCAAACTTGGTACATAACAACTTGATAGCCAACATTAAAGTACCATATGGCATTGAACACCTAATGTCCGTTCCTTCGGGGCCGGGGGCCCAAAATCTTTTTTTTTGTAAGCGTTAAATACTTTATTCCCGGTATGATTTACACGATCTTGAAAAGCATTGACTAATATATCTATCATGATCCAGATTGAAATGAACAGGTATTTTAAAGTTAATTTCTTGCACCGATTGGGCCCGGGGGCCCTTAATGTTGTTTTTTCTAATCTTATATCTATATATATATAAAAATCAAAGTATGTATGTATGTATGTATGCATGTCTTTGTATAGCTGACTAAACCATTCATCCGATCGCCATGAAACTTTTGGAGACTTTTGAGTACGCTCCTGGGATGGTCACTGGCTACTTTTTTTTCAAAATTTAACCCTCATGGGGCGCCGGGGGCCCATAAAATGATTTATTTTCTTATATATGAGCTGTATAAAAATTAGTTTAAGCGTTAGCTATTAGGTAAATTGATGGATCTTAACCAAACTTTGTATATAACAACTTGGTAGCCAATATAGAAATACTAAAGGGACTAATTTCCTAATGTCCATTTCTTCGGGACTGGGGGCCCAAAATGTCTTATTTCATAAACGTTTAATATTTTATTCCCCATTCAATTATTAAAGATCTTGAAAAATATAGATAAATATATCCACAATGAAATTGATTGAAATTAACAGGCGTTTTGAACTTGACATATTGCACTAAATGGGCCCTGGGGCCCTTAATGTCGTTTTTTGCTTTTATGAGCTATATAAAAATGAGTTTATGCGTTAACTACTGAGTAAATGAATGGATCTTAACCAAACTTGGTATATAAAAACTTGGTAGCCCATATTAAAATAACAAAGGGCACTGCACTTCTAATTTTTAATTGTTCAGGGCCGGGGGCCCCAAATGTATTTTTTCGTATGTGTTTGAGATATTATTTCCCATTCTATTTTAACGATCTTAAGAAATATATCAATGATGAGACTGAATTAAAATGAACAGCATTTTGAAATTTACATCTTACATCGAATGGGCCGGGGGCCCCAAATGTCTTTTTTTGTGTGTATACTCTAAGATATTATTTCCCACTCAGTTTTTAACGATCTTGAGAAATATATCCATGATTAAAATGAATTTAAATGAACATGTTTTCAAAATGTACATCTTGAATTGAACGGGCCTGGGAGACCCCTTAATGTAGTTTTCCTTATATCTACATATATATACAAAATTAGTTTAGGTGTTAGATAATGAGAAAATAAATGGATTTTGACCAAACGCGGCATATAAAAACTTAAAAGCCTATATTAAATTTCGATAGGGCACTGATCTCATAATGTCCATTTCATCGGGGCTAGGGGCCCTAAATGTGTTTTTACTAAATTTTTAATATTGTATTCCCCATTCAATTTTACACGATATTGAGAAATATAGATACATATATTTATATTTTTGTTATGAAATTGATTGAAATGAACAGATTTTCGAACTTCATATTTTAAACTGATGGGCCTGGTGACCCTTAATGTAATTTATTTTTTATCTATATATATTCCTTTTTACTGAGATCGTTGCAACGCACGACGGGTCTGCTAGTTATTATATATATATTTACGCTCAATTATCGCTGATTGTGGGCTAACGCTAAATCATAATCCTTTTGGTTTCCAGATTAACATTAACCAAACAATGCACGAACCAATGACGTCAGCATTTGTGTTGTAAACAGTGCTGACTGACTCAAAGAGTTATTTTTTTTTGGTGCCGTAATTTGGTGCGCTGCTTTCTAAAATTACTTTAAAAATCGTGTGGTGATTAGTAAAAAAAATATTGTATACATACTTTGTGTACATTTCAGGAATATTTCGTATTTATCATACACGGATAAGTTACTTGGGCTTTTGACAAAACAAACAAACAAACAAACAAACAAACAAACAAACAAACCCTTGGGCTTTTGACCAAAAAAAAACAACAGCAAACAACCTATTATAAAATACTTTGTGTAAATTTCAGAAAGTTTAATATTTCTTATTTATCATACAAGTTAGTTGGGCTTTTGAAAAAGGTGGGCGCCGTAGGTTAGTTAGTTAGTTCCTCTCGGGCCGAAGACGGCACAAAGGGCAGAAATCATTGATTTCCATTTACGACGATCCGTCGCCAATTGTATTAGGTCTTGATTATTTCTTAGACCCATGGTTGAGCTTTCTCTTTTGATTGTTCTACGTAGGGTTTCTTTTGGTCTTCCTTGTTTTCTTTTGCCTTTTGGTGTCCATATGAAGGCCTGCCGTGGTAGTCTTCTCTCGTCCATTCGAAGAACATGACCGATATAATTCCAACGCCTTCTCCTTATAAAGGTTGACACATATTCTTGGTTGGTTTCTTCTCTTATTGTTTCATTTGTTTTAAAATCACTCCATTTTATATTCAAAATTTTTCGGAGGCATTTGTTCTCGAAGGCAAATAATTTCTTTTCTATAGATTGAGTGGATTTCCAGCTTTCACATCCAACAATCAACAACGCCGTAGGTACCCTTCAAAAAAAAAGGCGGCGCCACAGGCGCCACGGCGCCGCAGCACAAACTAGTGTTGTACATAAATATAGGTTCACCGACAAAACGGCCCCGTACAAAACGGCTCCGACAAAACGGCTCCGACAAAACGGCTCCGACAAACCTTCCCCCACACAATGGCCCCGAAAAACGTCCCCGGACTAATAGATGGACTAAAAGTAAAATGTCCAATCAAATCTTAAATTCGTATTTTTACTCACCTATTCATTGTCAGGTTTTGCTAATAATGCTTAAAATGAAAAAAAAAGTTTTTGTTGAAAAATTTTAACAATTTGTACGTTTTGACCGGGGCCATTATGTCGGGGCCGTCTTGTCCGGGGCCGTTTTGACGGGTCACCATTAATATAAATTAATGTTTTTAATGTTTTGAGTACAAAATGCGATAACGTCAAATGAAAGCAAGACATCATTGACGTACTATAATTTACCTACGTGGCTATTGATTACAAAAAGCCAGTGGCGTAGCTAGAACTTTTGCGGTCTCTAATTTGCCGCCCTTTTCAGAGACCGTCCATAAATGAGGTCACGCACCTAGAGAGGGGAGGTGTGAGAGATGTGTTGTTGTGTCTACATTGTATGAGAATGCAATGACTTGACCTAGTATGAAACACGTGGTTTGGGAGGTGAACTGTAAGCGTACGTGGTCAAGGGCTGGGAGGATCGCTGACTATAAATGTACGGTTCAAGAGGCAACCGGGGTTGATGGCATACGAGCTGCTTAGGTGGTTGATTGTACAGTTGATCACAGTGAATTGTATATAGTGATTAAAGACAGTTGTTAACCAGACCACAGTGTGTTAAAGAATTTAATCGTTAACTTTTGAAAAATTATCGATTAATTAATCGATAATTTCGATTAAAGCCAAACATAGAAATTTATGACGTCATTAAACTGAACATTTCTCACGGACATTGAAAATTAAGAATATTTTGAACTAAATTTTATGACAATGTGTTGATACTTGATCGGATGTTTGTGCTGAAGGTGGTACGTCAGCGATGTATTTGATCCCTTAATAGAGAATTGTTTATGGCAGTGAACACCGTAAACTTTCCCCCCATCTTCAACTTTGCCATCCGCAGTTAGCTTAAAAACGAAATTTTTGCTCAACTTTCTATTTCGATGTTAAAACTTAACTGCGCTGATGCAGTCAGCCATTTTTTAGTTGAAGTCTGCCGGTCCACATAAAGTAATAAAATAAATTATAATATTACGCGGGAGAAGTTTGTACGGACAAAAATATATAAATTATTATTGATTATTAATTATTTATTAATATTTTTTTTAAAAATATTATAAATATTTTCTTTAATTTGAATCGAATTTTTATCGATTAAAATAATTTTAATCGATAAAATTTTTTAACGATTAATCGAGAAATTAATCGTTAATTTCCGCAGCCCTAATACATATACTTTCCTAACTCTCATAGTAGAAAATTCGTGTATTATGCTATCAAAATTTAAATTATTTGTAATATCTTGTTCTATGGACAATATTGCAAGATTTTGTAGTCTTAAATCACTTATTGTGGAAAGAAGATAATTTTTTTTATCAACTTTAGTTTGGAGAAGCTCCTTTCACATTATCCCATAATGTAGTGTTGATTAAAAAAAATAATAAAAAGATTTTGTAAAACAATAATTTCAGCAATAATATATAAGCTATAATACTATTGCAAATGTTTTAGTATAATATAGTTGTAAATATGTTTATGACTAGGGTTGCCAGATGTCCGGTTTTTAACCGGACTGTCCGGTATTATAGTTATTTGTCCAGTTAAAAAATTTAAGCAATACCGGACATGCATGTGTCCGGTATTTTCAATTTTCTTAGTATTTTCCTTAATTCAATACACTAGTAGGCTTTTTAAAGCAATCTTAAAATCTTCTGATTATAGAATCGACCGTTTGACCTAATTACGCATCGAAATTTGCAATTCGGATTGTAATACAAAAATAAAAAACACACCCAATATCTTTTATTATATAAATGAAGCACGTAAAGAATTAAACGTTAATCCATTCTGGCATTACAAAACAATTTTAAACGCCTCACCGACTGATGAACGTAATTGGATGTGCGTTCAATCTGTGAGAAGTGAACTCTGTGTGTTTTTTTTAAATATACCGTATACCTGCACATAATTTAAGGAGGACATTTCTAAGAACAAGAAATTATTGAAATCAGCCGAGTCTAGTGATAAATATAAAGTCAATTAGCGTTTTATTATTTCAAAATGCTGATGATTATTGTGCAGTGTAGTGGCAGTATTGTACTTAGTCAAAGTCTTCAAAAAGACAAAAATAGAAAGTTCGAACTTAAATAATAGTTAGGAGGAGATGTTTAAAAGCCCCTAACATGAACAAAAATTTATTTTTAGTGACATAATCTTGCTATTAGAGTCGCAGATTTGCAAAGCCTAATGGACCGATTTGCCTAGGCCGCCAGCGACTTCGGCCTAACCATCAGCCTCAAAAAGACTAACGTGATGGCCCAGGAAGCTGATCCACCCAACATCACCATCAATGGTTGCCAACTTGAGGCCGTGGATCACTTTACATATCTTGGCTCCAATGTCACCAACAACCTGTCCCTTGATTCCGACCTAGACATAAGGATCAGCAAGGACTCCACAATTCTGGCCAGGCTCTCAAAAAGAGTCTGGAACAACAAAAAGCTGACCATCAGAACCAAAATTGCTGTGTACCGTGCATGTGTGCTAAGCACCCTCCTTTATGCCAGTGAATCCTGGACCCTATAATCCAGACAAGAAAGGAGATTGAGTGCTTTCCACATGCGCTGTCTCCGCGCATCCTGGGAATCGCCTGGCAGAACCATGTCTCCAACACTGAGGTGCTACAACAGGCAAAAATACAAAGCATGACAACTCTTCTCCGCCAGCGTCGGCTCAGATGGTTGGGACATGTGCGCAGATTGGATAGCAGAATCCCAAAGGACATCCTCTATTCTGAGCTAGCCAAAGGAAAGAGGACTACAGGCCAGCCTCACCTCCGTTACAAAGATGTCTGCAAGAGAGACCTTAAAGCTATTGGTATTGACATAAATAGTTGAGAGGAACTCGCTGGGGACAGGTACAGATGGAGACAAACGTTGACTGCCGGGCAAGAAGCAGGAGAAAGAAACCTGCAACAGGTCGCAGACGTAAATCGCCTTAAGATGAAAAGGATAGCAAATCAGCCAACCACAAATACTACCTTTCAGTGTCAGAAGTGCAGCAAAGGCGAGTGGGCTTGTACAGCCACAGCAGAAGCTGCAAAGCCATGCGCGCAAATTCCACAGGAGCACAGAAAATTCCGTCGTCTTACAAGACATAAGGAAGCCAACAATCTTGCTATATTTTGATATTTGAAATACTGTAATTTTCTCCAGAAAACATTACATAAGCAGACTTATTACCCGACAGAAGAAAAACAATATTATTATTTCATTAAATTATTATATTCATAATCATGCCATATTTTGAAAATATAATACAGTAAGGATATTTAATGAGCTTCCGATCTTATTCTATATTTAATATACGAATGTTGCAACGCATCATTTTTATCTTGATTTGATCATATGAATATCTTATCTTATCTTATCTGTTTACAGACGCTCCTTCTATACAGAAGATTATTGCGTCCTACGCTTATCTATGGTTTGTGTTTAGTCCTGCATTTTTATTAGAGATTTAAATGTTGATAAAGTGTTGGTTTTCCTGGATTCTTCAGGCAACCCATTCCACGCCCGAATTCCGGACGGGAAGAAGGAAAACTTGTATGTGTTTGTTCTTGCATACGGAATAAGAAAGGTGTTTTTATCCTTATGTCTATCGGAGGGTTGTATTAAGTTATCTTTGTGTTGTATTTCTAAATTAGAATTAATTGCTTTATGTATGATTATTACTTTGCTCTTGGTTCTTCTATCCTCTAGTGATAGAATATTAATGACATTTACAGACTACAGCACTTTTTGAATTCACACAGTTCACCAAAGCTATTCAATGATCCCAAAACCGCAAATTATTCATGTTGCTATTTTGGCTTTTTGTGCCATCGACAGTCGACTTTAGTGTTCGGTATTTTTGAGACAGCCATCTGGCAACCCTATTTATGACTTGGTCAAGCTCAATAAAATGACTGAATTAGCAAAAACGGATGAGACAAATCTATACAGAATACCCGGATATTTGATGTTTGTTTTAATAAAATGGTCCTACTGAGTACCCGGATATTTCTGTGATTAAACAAGGCCTATGGGTTTGTAAATAAGTCAATACCCTACAGCAACACCCAAGAAAATCTCGACTTTCTTCGAATTAAACTGAAAATAAATGAAGTTTCTGACTATCAATGCAGAAAACATGACAAATACAAGGGAAATAAAAGAAATAAGGAAATTTTGTGGCCCAGTTGGGAGAACCTCGAGATATTTTTGGTGTTTGAAGACAAGTCAATGGTTTAAAATAAATCAAACATCATTTGGAGGGGGGGGGGCGGGGAATACCGGAAATAGTTCCAGCATGTAAGTGAGACAATTACATTTCATATTTGGCCTCTTTCTGTGACAACCCAGCAAGTAGGGTGCTAGATAAACAAAATGGATGTATCCTACTCTACTCTGATTATGTAGCGTCAAGGGCCGAAAACAGCCTTATAAATTAACAAGCCTTACAAATTAGCGCCATAATAGCTAAAATAGAACATATATAAATGCATTTAATAAATTAGAAACGAAAGTTCTCACGAGAAAATTACAATTCGCAGTGAAATAATATACGTGCTAAGACTGCAGGATTACCTTTTTGCGTTACACCATTTCTAATATAACAATTCTTTATGACTATATGATGATTTTAGATGAACTCAAATATCAGCAAATGTAATCTAAACCGAGAAGAGAGGCAGTTCATTAAAACCTACAAGTAAAACTTAACCGCCTAGCCTACATGGACATTTTAAAGCAAAATGCTGGAAATATTTTGATGGCCTGTTCTCTGCTGATAGGAGAAATGTAGACGAAGATCGAGTTTATTGTCAGCTGTGTCTCACTGCTCAGCAGTCATTGGGTGACAAGGTTCACATATTAAAAGTAACAAATTTTGCCGCAATTACATCAAGTGGCAATATGAATCTTCACTTAAGTGTCAAGCACAATGTGTCAGTACAAAGACACGAAAAGTCAAACAAAATGTTAGGATATTTCCGTAAGTATGGTATGGCATCTGTCCGTCTACGAAAGACAATAGATTTATCTTTATTATTTGCAGTTCTTGGTGTGGCTGATGAGACCAATCCTTGAGTGGCAGTCTCTTCTGCATGACACACACACGAAAGCAGTGGGGCAGTTTTGCCTGGCCTTTCTCCTCGCTCTTTTCCCGACTGCTTCTGCACTAGTTTGCTCCTCTGCTCTTAGTGATCTTTCTTTTACTATAGCCCGCCACATGGACCTATCCTCTGACAGGTTTTCCCAGTTTTGTATATCAATGTTGGCTACTTTCATGTCTCTCTTGCATATGTCCACGTATCTGAGACATGGCCGACCACCGACCTTTTCCCTGTCGCCAGCTCGCTGTAAAGCACATCCTTGGGTATGCGACCAGTATGCATCCTCTTGACGTGTCCAATCCAACGGAGGCGCCTTTGGCTTAATATTGCTGCAATACTACTCATGCTTGCTTGAGCCAGGACCTCTGTGTTGGGGACTTTCTCTTGCCATTTGATGTCTAGGATGCGGCGCAGGCATCTGAGGTGGAAGCTATTGAGCCTTCTTTCATGCCTGGTATAGGTGGTCCAAGACTCGCATCCATAGAGAAGTGTGCTCAGTACGCAGGCCTGGTATACCTGCAGCTTAGTCCTTGCTGTGAGTTTGGCATTGGACCAGACTCTTTTGTACAGTCTAGCCATAACAGTTGCTGCCTTCCCTATCCTACTACTTATCTCACCTTCCAGTGATAGTGTGCTCGAGATGTTTGATCCCAGATAAGTAAAACTGTCAACAACATCCAGGTTGCAGTCGTCAATGGTGATAGTCTGGAGAGAGGCAGCATCCTGTGCCATAATGTAGGTTTTCTTTATACTTATGGTCAGGCCAAACTCTTTGCAGGCAGCGGAGAAGCTGGATACAAGGTTCTGCAGGCCGTCTGCTGTGTGGGATATTAAGGTGGCATCGTCTGCAAATAAAAGCTCGCGCAGCAAAATCTTCCTTATTTTGGTCTTGGCTCTAAGTCGGGCAATATTGAATAATCTGCCGTCAGCTCTGGTGTGTATGTATATCCCCTCGCTGTTGTTCTTGAAGGCATACTGGAGTAAGATGGAAAATTATATGGCGAATAGAGTAGGTGCCAACACGCAGCTTTGCTTTACTCCACTATTTACTGGGAAAGCCTCAGAGGTGGCACCGTTATAGCACACTGTGCCCTGCAAGTTTTCGTTGAATTGCTTGAGGATGTTAAGCAGATGTGTAGGGCAACCCATTTTTACTAGGATTTGGAAAAGCCCCCTTCTGCTGACAAGATCAAAAGCTTTAGTTAAGTCAACGTACGCGATGTATAGAGGCATATGTTGCTACCTGCATTTCTCCTGCAGCTGGCGCAGAGAGAAGATCATGTCTATGGTTGATCTTCCGGCTCGAAAGCCGCACTGCGATTCTGGGAGTACACGCAATGCTAGGTGTCTGCAGGCGTGTTAATGCAACTCGGGCGAAGGCCTTTCCAACTATACTGAGGAGAGAGATTCCACGATTGTTGTTGCAGTCACTGGTGTCTCCTATATTTTTATACAGTGTAACGATGTTGGCATCTTTTAACTCCTGTGGTATCTGCCCCTGTTCCCAGCACAGAGTGAGGAGGTCATGCAAAGGCTGTAAAAGTATGGAGAAGGCAACAGTCAACGTCAGGCAACATCAAGTTATGAACTGACAAGAGATATCATTATCTGGTTCGGTAGAGACTTTGAAAATGTGGCTAAAGATGGTTTTGTTGAATTCTTCAAAATTAATTGCCCATCTCTCAACATACCGCCACCTGCAACACAACGAGTTAATATAAAAAACGAACCCATAAAAACCAAGTTTTTATTATACTCCCTTACTTTATTAATTAAGTTCGCTACGAGTCGATGTCACTCTCTTCCGTCAGTTCCTTCCTCCTATTCTCGTGCGTCTCGGTGCGACGCAAAATAGTGCGGGTGCGTACTTCTATAGTTTGCAGTAGATTGACGTTGCTTTGTAAGTCGAAGCTCCAAAAAATCCAAAATTATACTAAAATTAATTTGTTTTTTAAACGAAAATTTGATTGATCATTTTTATCGTCACCACAAGTTTGCCTGCAAGATTTCAACTCGATTTGATCAAAGTTTTTTGCGACATACAGACAAGCAGATGCTACGAGTTAAAATAAAGGGAGTAATAAAAAAAGACCTTTAAAAACCAACGTTTTTTTACGATAAGTCATTTATATTTGAGATAGAACTAAAAGTATTGATTACGTTCAATATAATGCGCACCGCTCGACAGACTAGCATAAACATTTACAGATCGGGAAAATATTATGAAAGTGTGTTCAATATAATACGCACCGCACCACGCAACAGAAAAATATTGAAAATGTTGTTTTCAATATAATACTCACCGCACTGTGCAACAGGAAAATATTAAAAAGGTTGTTCAATATAATACACACCGCGCGACAGACTAGCACAAAACTTTACGTGTTACTTAGAGATAAACTAAAAATTTATTAATTTAATTACGGTACATTCGATCGATGTGAAATTTTAATACATCATTTTTATCGTCACCACAAGTCTGCCTGCGAAATTTCAGCTTGATTGAATACGAGGAGTTAATGTAAAGGATTTAAATTAAAAAAATGTAAAAAGCAAAGTTTTTGACTGTAAATCCTTTATATTTGAGACATAACTAAAAGTATTGATTATGTTCAATATAATACATACCGCGTGGACTAGCATAAATATTTACTGTCGGGAAAATATTATGAAAGTATGTTCAATATAAGACGCACCGCGCGTTCAATATAATACGCACCGCACTGTGCAACAGGAAAATATTAAAAAAGTTTGTTCAATCTAATACGCACCGCACCGCGCAACAGGAAAATATTAAAAAGGTTGTTCAATATAATACACACCGCGCGACAGACTAGCACAAAACTTTACGTGTTACTTAGAGATAAACTAAAAATTTATTAATTTAATTACGGTACATTCGATCGATGTGAAATTTTAATACATCATTTTTATCGTCACCACAAGTCTGCCTGCGAAATTTCAGCTTGATTGAATACGAGGAGTTAATGTAAAGGATTTAATTTAAAAAAACGTAAAAAGCAAAGTTTTTGACTGTAAATCCTTTATATTTGAGACATAACTAAAAGTATTGATTATGTTCAATATAATACATACCGCGTGGACTAGCATAAATATTTACTGTCGGGAAAATATTATGAAAGTATGTTCAATATAAGACGCACCGCGCGTTCAATATAATACGCACCGCACTGTGCAACAGGAAAATATTAAAAAAGTTTGTTCAATCTAATACGCACCGCACCGCGCAACAGGAAAATATTAAAAAGGTTGTTCAATATAATACACACCGCGCGACAGACTAGCACAAAACTTTACGTGTTACTTAGAGATAAACTAAAAATTTATTAATTTAATTACGGTACATTCGATCGATGTGAAATTTTAATACATCATTTTTATCGTCACCACAAGTCTGCCTGCGAAATTTCAGCTTGATTGAATACGAGGAGTTAATGTAAAGGATTTAATTTAAAAAAACGTAAAAAGCAAAGTTTTTGACTGTAAGTCCTTTATATTTGAGACATAACTAAAAGTATTGATTATGTTCAATATAATACATACCGCGTGGACTAGCATAAATATTTACTGTCGGGAAAATATTATGAAAGTATGCTCAATATAAGACGCACCGCGCGTTCAATATAATGCGCACCGCGCGACAGGCTAGCATATACATTTACATGCAACATAGATATACATAGACATGATCTAAAAATTCATTAATTTAATTACAGTACATTTGATTGATCTGAAATTTTTATACATAATTTTTATTGTCACCACGAGTCTGTCTGCAAAATTTCAGCTCAATAGCATGATGTGAAGTGGGCTAAAAATGGATCCTAAGTTTTTGCGAGATGCAAGCAGTCAATCAAGCAGACGCCACGAGTTAATATGAAAGATTTAATAAAAAAAATACAAACATTAAATCTCATTTCCTTTTTGAACGACTTCAGGCGGGAGTTTAAAAAGACTTAATTTTCGTGCAGTTTTTATTTCAAGTCTTCATTTTGAGCGGTGTTCTATCAAAAATCTTTTATTGTCAGATTAAGGGGCGCATATTTACGTGTACGCATTTTAAATAGAGCTGTATCATTTTATATAAAACATTACGTTAATAACTTCTTTATTTAGTTGTCTTTGTGGTGCAAACAGTGGCCTTTTACTTAGGGTACTTTCTTTATCTTGTACCAGAGATGTACATTACAATTGTCATGGTAGCAATTATTTATTTAAATGTGTTAATGAAATTGAGAATTATGTTATGTAGCTTTTTCTAATTCAACATTTAATATAAAAAAAAGAAATAAAAACTCGAATGAGTATTTAAACGCAATTTCCAACAAGGAATTTCCGAATTTTTTATCAAGGAAAATCATTCTAGATTACAATAAAAGTCGATTCAAATAAGTAATTCTGAAAGGTAGTGTGTATAATCTCGTCATGTTTGTAATAAATCTTGTTTCTTAAAATTGAAGAGTGAGAAATCATGTTTCTTAAATTAAAAGAGTTAGCGTTATATTTATAGCCTTCTTATTATAATTTTAAAAAGAACGAATTTTGTCAGCAGTTTCGTTGGTCAAATTAATAGAGCGACCGACCTCTGAAATAGAGGTCTGGGGTTCGATTTTAGTTGGGGGCGTTGTTTTTTTTCTTTCTTAACTTTACATTTTTTAAAAACATAATTAATTTTTTTTTCATGGGTTTAGGGTTAGGGGTAGGTTTAGTGATAGGTTTTAGGGGTAGGTTTAGGGATAGGTTTTAGGGGTAGGGGTAGGTTTAGTGATAGGTTTTAATAGGGTAAGGGTAGGTTTAGTGATATGTTTTAGGGTTAGGGGTAGGTTTAGTGATAGTTATTCCTTTCTTCATTTTTTTTCTTCATTTTTTCTCCTTGAGCGTAAAATTACTTTTAAAACAGGCTAAAAATAACAACAAAAATTAATTAAAGTTAAATAATGATTGCGGCGGCGCTCTTCTGTGCATTCGAACTATTTCGACATACTTGTAGCTCTTTAATGCTAGAAACACAATTTCTTACGCAAACATGACGAGATGATACAGGCTACCATTCTGAAATTAAACACAATATGACGTCATATCCCCTCATGCTACATCACACCAAGAATGTGTCAATATAATGCGCACCACGCAACAATCTAACATAAGAATTCACAAAGCGAGAAAACCCTATTAACTATTATTCTTGATTATATTAAAAGTCATTTCAAATCAATAATTTTGAAACTAAACAAAACAATAGCTTTAAAAAAATTGCTACTAAAATTAGGGGAGTCTAAAAATCAATCCCGTTCTGCCATATTCCTTCTCCACTATTGTTCTAAATATTATTAGCTTTTGTTTGACGTTTGTTTCAACCCGAAAGATGTTATGGTTGGCGAGAAATTGACAAAATACGGATATTATTTCGGTTTTTTGTATTTTCCTGGAAATCCAGTAAACCTTTTCGGTAATTTTTTGGCCGTTGCACATCCTTGGGACCTTCTTAGCATATTTGCAAAGACCCGAACCCTCTATCTGGTATGGTTAAGTTGGAGTTGCATGTGCAAGCGTTACAGACATTTCGAATCTATAAACGCAATTTTCCCAATGGAAATTGCGTTAAAAAACACTTAATTCTGTAATTGGTGAGTGAATTTAATGTGGAAAGCGATGACCCAAGTCAAATCAACTTGCGCTTAAAGTAAAGTAGAATGTAGACGTTTTTTTGTTTTGTTGTTGTTTTGTTTTTGCTTAATTACTTGAATTTTATTTCTGTACAAATTGACCCACAGGCAGTTGTGGGTAAAATGCAGTTTTTGGATGTATAAAGGCAGACGTTTTGTTTCATAAAGGGAGGGAATGACTTTGAAGACATGTGTTTGTGTTTTATTTGTGTCATTGTGTGGCCTTACCTCATCTAAGAATAACAAAACTCATGTCTTTAAAAGAAAAACAAAAATATATACACAAAACAAATCTTAGTGCCTTTGTACAAAAGTGATGAGAAACACAACACAATGATTCACTTTAATTTTAGGTGAACACAACGTTAAAAATTAAATAAAAGTCAAGTAAAAGTGCAGTTTTTTAAAACATTTGTCTCGCCCACCACGCCACTGAGTTGGTGTCAAACGGTATAGTCCTTTAACAAAACAACTAGATAATTAGGTCTTACATATCAATGGAATAGCCAGCAGTTTTTGATTCATCCCGTGCTGTAACTTAATGGGGTAGCCCTTTTCCCGGAGTTCAACAGTAGATTTCTTTATTTTAAAAAGAGTCTACTAAAGTTGTTACCCTATACTCTAGAATACTCTAGATAGTAACAAAAACGTCAGGCCATCACCCCCTCATATCTATCTATATCCACGCCACTACTACAAACAGTATTAAAGTAAACATGTGTTACTATTGTAATAACACAAATGTAATTATTATTTGTTGTTGTTTTGTTTGTTTGTTGTTTTTTGAGTGATTTCTTTGTGCTACAATGAACGTATGATGAGGGGCGGATTTTTTTTTGGGGGGAGACATGATTTTACTGTTTGAGGGGGAATTAATTTTAATCTGGAGAAAAATTAAATATTATCGCCAGAAAAGTATTTATTTCAGAGTAAATCCCGGGACTCTGTATGGGGGAGGATTTATTTTGTGACGCCAGCACTAACAATTTTTAATTTTTTTAGAGTTTGAAAAAAAAATTAAGATAAATTTATAGAGTTTTAAAACATTTGATAAGATTTTTTGAAAATTAGATCGCAACGAGCATGTTAGTCTAGCGAGGATAGTTTTATTGATATAGAAGAAATAAGCATTCATTCATTCATTCATTCATTCATTCATTCATTCATTCATTCATTCATTCATTCATTCATTCATTCATTCATTCATTCATTCATTCAGTCATTCATTCATTCATGCTAAGTGTTAAGTCTACTGGTTGCATGTACTATACTATGTTCAACTCTCAAATTCCCCGTTCGTACTGGTGAAATAACAAGTCCTAAACGCCATCGTATCATATCATTCGTCAATTATTTTATTAACATATATCCACAAAATATGTAATATCTTACCAATATATCTATACACCTCCGTAAATGTGGACAAGAAGCCGTCAAAATATGAAGGCAATGAACCATTTGTTGTCAATCTTTGGTATACTTGTTAAAATTTGAAAACCGTTCAGAAATCTATAAAAAAAAATATCACTTTGAAGCCTAATAGTGACTAAAAGGCAACTAAAGCTGTACTTAAGTAAATACACTACATTTAATTAATTTAAAAAAAAATATGTTATTGAATTTTTTTCTTATTAATACAAAATGGTCACTTATGTAAATATAAAAAACATCTTTTAATTCTCATATATATTTTTATCGTCAACTTCTTCTTCGGGTGGATAAAGAGCTTTGACTTTCTTAAATCCCGATAATGTATGATTGACATTTCTGTTGACTGCATCCAAGGAGAGGTCAATATTTTCTATTAAATAAATTTAAATAAAAAAATTCATTGTACATTTTTAACAAACAAGTTTAATAATATATTTTATAACTATATATATATATATATATATATATATGATATAATGATATGATATGATATATATATATATATATATATATATATATATATATATATATATATATATATATATATATAGTTAGGCATTGAAAGAAGCGCGGGAACAGGGACGTAGATTGCCAGGAGTTGGGCCACGGGGTACAAGAGTTGGGCCACGGGGTACAAGAGTTGGGCCACGGGGTACAAGAGTTGGGCCACGGCATGCCAGGAATTGCTCCACGGGCTGCCAGGAATTGGACCACGGGGTGCCAGGAGTTGAGCTACGGGGTGCCACGAATTTGGCTACCGGGTGCCACGAATTGGGCTACGGGGAGCCACAAATTGGGACATGGGGTGCCATGAATTGGGCTACGGGGTGCCACTAGGAACGCGGGACAGAACAGCGACTGAGCAGAGAGTAACGATACCACGGCCAGATTAAGAAAGTTGTTGCACTCAATAAAAGAACTGACTTTGCTGAGTGGCGTATTAATCTCTAATTTAAAGAAGAAGAGCACGTGTGAAATAACAACGAAGAGAGACGAGATCCTTACAATATACCGTGAAGCCTCTTATAACGAGCATAATTCGTTCTAGAGTCTTACTCGTTAAGCGAAATACTCTTATCTTATCTTATCTTTTTACAGACGCTCCTTCTATACAGAAGATTATTGCGTCCTACGCTTATCTATGGTTTGTGTTTAGTCCTGCATTTTTATTAGAGATTTAAATGTTGATAAAGTGTTGGTTTTCCTGGATTCTTCAGGCAACCCATTCCACGCCCGAATTCCGGAAGGGAAGAAGGAAAACTTGTATGTGTTTGTTCTTGCATACGGAATAAGAAAGTTGTTTTTATCCTTATGTCTATCTGAGGGTTGTATTAAGTTATCTTTGTGTTGTATTTCTAAATTAGAATTAATTGCTTTATGTATGATTACTACTTTGCTCTTGGTTCTTCTATCCTCTAGTGTTTCAAGGTTTAATGATTTAACTAATGGTGTTATTCGTCGATATTCCCAGTAATGAATCTGGCAGCTCTTTTTTGAATTTGTTCTAGTTTATCAATGTTTTCTTTGGTGGATGGGTCCCATACAGAAGATGCATATTCTAGTACAGGTCTCACCAAAGGGAGGTAACATTTTAGTTTTATATCTCTATTACATTTGTTAAAGTTCTTTTTATAAAGCCTAAGGTTTTGTTTGATTTTTTAATAACTTCATTGACATGGGGATTCCATGATAGTTTCTCATTTATTAAGACTCCTAAGTATTTTGCATCTTTAGTTTGGGTCAGTTCTTTTCCATGAATGTAATATTTTGAATTTATGTGTTTCTTTTTCTTTGTTACTCTTAACAGTTGACACTTTTCTGGGTGGAAAGACATACTCCAGTTAGTTTCCCATTTTATCAATTCATCTAAGTCTTTTTGTAAAATGTTTGCTATCTTGTTCTGATTTAATTGTTCTATAGATTATACAATCATCAGCAAATAACCTAACTTTTGTACCTGTTGAGATGTTGTTGGGTAAATCATTTATATAAATTAAAAAGAGTAAGGGACCTAGCACAGTTCCTTGTGGAACTCCTGAGTTAACCTTTATTGGTGCAGATTTAGATCCATTAATTATTACAGTTTGCTCCCTGCCCAAAAGGAAGTCTTGGATCCAGTGAAGTAAGGAACCTGAGATTCCAAAGTAGTTAAGTTTTTTAAGTAAACTAAGGTGGTGAACTTTGTCAAATGCTTTTGAGAAGTCTAGTAATATTGTGTCTATTTGATCATTATTGTCTAAGCCTTTTGATAATTCATCTTTTAAACCTATTAATTGTGTTTCACATGATCTGTTTTTTCTAAAGCCGTGTTGATGTGGGCATAGGGCATTATATTTGTCAAGGTGGTTAACTATTCTACTATATATTATGTGTTCTAGTAATTTACAGGTGATACTAGTAAGTGATACAGGCCTGTAATTACCAGGGTCTGATTTATCCCCTTTCTTAAAGAGTGGAGTTACGTTAGCTAATTTCCAATCCTGGGGCACTTTACCCTGGTTTAGAGAGGCTTGAAAGAGAACTACAAGGATTGGGGACAGTTCATTGCTTAGTTCTTTTAATAACCTTGCAGGCAAATCATCTGGGCCAGTAGCTTTGTTTATTTTAAGTTTTTTAGGAGTGAATGTATACCTATCTCATCTACAGTTATGTTACCTATTTCCTCCATTTTATTTAAATTTATTAAAACTTCCTTGTCGCCTGAGGCAGAAAAAGATGATGCAAAATATGTGTTAAGGATATTAGCTTTAGTTTCATTATCATTATAGGTTTTATTATTTGAGCCTTTTAGTGTGGCTATTCCTGAAGGTTCCATTTTTTTAGATTTGATAAAGGACCATAAGTTTTTATTGTTATCTTTGGTAATTACATTGTTTATATATTCATTTTGGAGGTTTCGACTAAGTTTTTGTGTCAAGTGTTTAATCTTTAAGTATTTTTTGTGTATCCTATATGAATAGGTAGCTTTATATTTCTTAAATAAGTTCTCTTTTAGTTTGCATAGCTTTTTCAATCTAGAATTGAACCAGCATTTGTTAATTTTATTTGATGTTAGTTTTGTTGGAACATTCTCATCCATTATAGTTTTTAGATTTGTTTTTATATCTTTCCAAATTTCTTCTACTGGGCTATTTGTGTTAAATTTACTTAGGAAAGTTTGTTGGAAGTTAGCCGCTGATTGGTGTAGTTTTATTGAATTACATTTATTCCAAAGATAGATTATTCTTCTAGGTATCTTATTAATTTTAGTTTTTATTGTATTGGTGACCCTAACAATATCATGGTCGGACAGTCCTGGAATTATTTTATAGTCTAACACTAGTCCTGGCCTATTTGTTAGGAACAAATCTAGTGTTTTATTTTTCCTTGTTGCTGATTTTACTATCTGTTCTAGGTTTATGTTGTTTATAGTGTCTAAAAAGTGTTCATTAATTTCTTTGTTAGTTTGATGGTTATCAATTGTATAATTTTTCAAATTTATATCTGGAAGATTAAAGTCCCCCATAATCCATAGAACTGCATTTTTATTATTCTCTTTTATGAAAGTTAATTGACTGCAAAGATTGTTCATGTATTCTAGGTTTGTATTCGGAGGTCTATATATACTGCCTACAATAAGTGGGGATGAGTTTGGTGTAATTATTTTACAATAAATAGACTCTATATTAAAATTTGGCTGTGTAGTAATTTCTTCAGCTATGATATTTGATTTAATTGCAAGTAGCACTCCTCCATAATTGTCTGGTCTGTCTTTCCTAAAAATATTATAATTGGTGTTTAAAATCTCAGAGTTATATATGTTGGGGTTCAACCAAGTTTCAGAACCAGCAATTATGTCTGGGTTCTTCTGTTTTTATGAGTAGTTCTAAATCTGGAATTTTATTTTTTATGCTTTGGAAATTACCTATTAGTGTTTTGAGAATGTTTTGATTATTATTGTTATTAGATTTTTTATGGATAATTTTATGGGTTTGTGTGGTAGGTTTCATTTTATCTAGTGGTTTATTTATAAAAGGATAGCCAAAAACACTGTAAGAGTTTGTGGTGATCAGGTCCTTATAGTTAAATAAATCTGAACTGATTTGGGGCAACCCACAATGTATGCAGTGCCAAGATGCCTATTTATTTCTTAGGCCTATTGCTATGTGCTTTGGTGTGTTGGTATGCAGGCATGCTATGTGGTACCATTCATTGCAGGTGTCACACTGGATGGCTCCTTGTTTGCTAGTGCATGTCTTAATACAAATTTGGCATTTAGATGATACTGGGCCTGGGTTAAGTTCTATGTCCCCAGAGAGGAGCAAAATTAAAATGAAGTGCTTTAGCCTATATCTACATATTTTATGTTTCCATTGTTTGAAGGTAATTTCCTTTATTGTGCTTAAGATAGAGGTGTAGTCAGTGTGCTTTGTGTTGTGGTGGTTTGTAGTTTTTGATATATTACTCTGATTTTTCGGATGTGTGCTGGTTGATGTTAATGCCCTTAGGGGCCGTCCATACATGACGTCACGCGATTTTTGCCCCCTCCCTCCCCCTCGCCACGCGTCGTCACAAAACTTAGACCCCCCCTCTAAAAATACGTCACAAATCTTTGACCCCCCCCAAAAAAAATAAATAAAACAACAACAACAACAAAATACAACTTATTTTCTATTTGAAAATAATTATGTTTCAAATAACTTTTATTGTCATTTAAGTATTTATTATTTATTTAGTGAAGATCTACATTGTAATATCGTAACTCGCGTGAAACATTTTTTAAAAACGTTTAACTGGCCTTCAGAAAACGAACTGTGTTAAACATCCTTAGATTATATTTTATTTTAATGCATACAAATTAAACATTGACTATTAATCATCACGGTTAACGTCTTTGTTTAGAAAAAAAAATATTTTAAAATAACATTTTTTAAAATGTATTTTTTTAAAATATCCCTCTGAAGGGCATCCCGTAAGAAAGAGGTCGGCGAACAGAGGTAAATCACCTCATCTGGGGGTCAAAAAGGGAATTCTTGGGGGTAATGCAGACTCATTTGGGACATATAACATCCACTACAATCCACTAGATATATTAAAATACGTCATGTGCACGTGTACGCTTGGAACATATGTCCATTATTGAACCGGTTCCTTCCAGAAAATGCATTTTTTAAAAATTTGGCAACTATGTAGATTTCTTACCTACGTACTATACGAAGACACCTAAATCTACCCTACTTTCATTTATATTGACACGAGTGACAATAATCTTAATCCATATGACTTGTCTGTATCGCGTATCATTTCTGTGATATTTAAAATTAATGCCTTAAAAACTGAGCTAAGAAGAAAAAGTTGTTTTGTGCTCCTCTCGAATTGCAATGTCAAGAATTTGATGCATTCAATAAAGTTAATGAATACTTGACTAATTTTAAATGGGCTCATTTACCATTATATCTAGAAAAGTGCTTCTCAAACTTTTTAGTATGGCGGACCGGCAGGAATTTTTTCCATTGCACCAGGGACCGGTGCATTGTTTTCCCATGCACTGACAATTTTTTCTGTCCTTTTTTGAGAACATCTGCGGACCGGCAGCGGATGGCCCACGGACCGGCACCGGTCCTTGGACCACCACTTTGAGAAGCACTGATCTAGAAGACTAGAATGGCCAGGGGCGTTTGACCAAAAACCAATCGAACAATTACCGGTATATCAAACTTAAAACGTTTTTAGTTCTATCAAATAGATCCCCCCCTCCCCTTTTAAAGAAAAAAAGATATTCCGCGTCGTTTTGACTTAAAATATTTACACATAATCCTATTCAGATCATTTTTAGACACGTGTCATGCATGTAAAACTGACCAGTAGCATTTTCGGGGGGGGGATAACGACGCTCCCCCAAATCCCCGAGTCATGTGTGCAGGACCTAGAGCCTGGGGATTGAGGGGGGGGGTGGGTTAACGCACACATAAACGTGTATATTTTGGGGTAACGGGCAAACAAGTTCGAGAGAACCAAACGGAGCAGCGGTTACATCACAAATGCTTTGATGTCAACATCAAACGACGCAGTGTAACAATTTCATATTTTATCTTGTGAATTCTCAAACTTAAGGATTATAATTAGATTTAATTTTCGTGTCTTGATAGCTTACGCCAACCAGTGTCTGATGGCCTACGGACCGGCACATTGAGAAGCACTGATTTTAAAAAAAAGTCATTAAATGAATTGTAAGCGACCAAATATTTCAGTGGAGGTTTTATTTCAAGTTACCCTTTTGATGTGACGTCACATTTCTTCAACCACCCTCCCTCCCCTCGTCACGCATCGTCGCAAAAGTGTGACCCCCCTCCCCCCTAGGTGCGTGACGTCATTTATGGACGGCCCCTTAGAAGTATTGTGGTTATTACTAAGCCTAAGATTAAGATTAAAATTCTCATTTTTGGGTTAGGCTATGTTTAACTCGTTAAACGAAACAATTGTTCCCCTACAAATAAATGCTCAACACGATAATGCGTTTCATGCTAAAAAAAAATAATCATTTTTCAAATATTTGTATTACCATCTATTCAAATAAAATTACTTATGTATTTTTAAAGAGTGTAAAAACCTGGAGTGGAATTTAGATTTGAAACAAAAAACGTAAATAAATATACCAATTTATGACAAATAATGAATCCTTTTTAACTAGAAAACTGTCTAATGACATTTTCAAAATTTGACGAAAATGTCGTAACCGTTTAGTAGACATTCTTGAAACTCCCTTTAAAGCATCCATCTCCTTAATTTTGTTTTTTGTTTTTCTTAAGAATAGTGCAGATCGTTGATGTTGACCGATTGACTGTGCGCTAGATTAGCCACATTGTTCTCGCTTTTCAATGCTTTTACATTTATTTCAATGTGATAAAATTTCAAAATAACAGTTATTTTTTTCTCTCATATGATTGTCTTCTTGTGGATTTTTTTCTGAAGACATTTTAGCACAGGTTATTACACATAAAAAACATTACGAATACTGTCTGAATTCAAAATTTGTAAAAAGGGATGATCACGCACGAAAACAATACGCTAACAGACCGAGTGCTAAACATATACTTACTAATGCATCGGGTGGAAGTGCCGGCTTACAAATTAATTTCCAGGAAAGAGATACTTTCCCTGTCTGCGTCACTCGTTAAGCGAATTTTTCGCTCATTAAGGGAGCAACTTTTTCAGTTTTTCTTTTGTTCGTTATGCTAATTACTTGCTATGAAGGGTGCACGTTATGAGAGGTTCCACTGTATGTAAGACACAGTTTGTGTCGCATACGTGTTTACATGAATTGATGGATCGCGTCCAAACTTGGCACAAATATTCATCATCATCCACATTGAAATCTAGAGGAGTTTTAAAATTTACATCAGACACCGTTTGGGGCCGGGACCCATTTCATTTCTTAATGATGTATCTCATATAAGGGAAAAAAAATGCTTTTTCGTCTGACTACCGATCTAGACTCTACATGGAGTATGGAAAAATCTTTTAGCTTATTGTTTATCAGACTATCAATTTTATAGAAGTCTAAAATATTCTAGAATATTCTATATTTTATCTTTGTAGGATCTCTGCATTTTTAGCCTATTTTATTGGGACAAATTTTAAAGTATTAACTCCATAATTTGTCAAAGTTTGAATGTAATGTTAGTCTTATTATCTTTTGATTCTGGTATGATCTATGTATTCTAGAAAACTATGTGATTTCATTTTCCGTTTGCTCTCTGGAATTTATAAAAGTATTTAATTTGACAAAATTTAATCTCCTATCCAACTATTTTTCCTTCAAGTGATAGAATAACTTAACTACTCTAGATAATCATACATTTTATATTTGCAAGATCTCCTTTAAACTTAGCAACTCTAAATGGGATATGTTTTAAAGTTTAAGTGTTATCCTAAAAATTTACCAGACTATGAATGTACGTACTTTTATTATTCAATTGATTCCCGAAACCTGTGATTTTGTTTTCATTTTTCCTTATGTCGCCTTAATTTACAACAGATATAAATGGGACAAAAGTTAAAGTCTTATCCAATATTGTTTTTCTGACTGATTTTCAGTTTGGGAAACCTAACTGGATAGAATGTCTAAAATATTCTAGAAAATTCTAAATGTTATCTTTGCAGGACCTCCGTTATTTTTAAGCCCATTTCATTTGGACAAGTTTGAAAGTTTTAGCCCAAATATTTGTCCAAAAATAAATGTTTACTATTGTTATTCACTTGATTTGCGTTTGTTCTAAATTATTTTAGAAATTTCTGTGATTTCATTTTCCGTTAGGTCTCTGTAATTTGTAATAGATTTTAATCGAACAATAGTAAATGTCTTATCCAATTATTTTTCTGACATTTTCATTTTCGGAAACCTGACGGTATAGAATGGGACCCCGCCGGGGAATCTTTTTAAACGTAAATGAATTATAGTTTTAGCTAATGTATTTAATTGCAAAATATATACAGTGGAACCTCGGTATACGTCCTTAATCCGTTCCAGATTCTTGGACGTATACCAAGCATATTTTCACTATAAGAAATAGAGGGGAAACGATTAATCCGTTCACATGGAAAAAGAAATCATATGGTTATTTACATATTTATACATATATTGACATGGTTGTATAAACTCATTTAAACACTGCTTAAAACTAAAAGACATAAATAAAAAGAACTTGAACAAATTTGTTTTCTGTTTTCCTGATATTCAGATCGAAAGCAATATTTCAACACACTCTTGTGTCCGTGATCTTTGTTATGTAACCGATTTGTTGTTGTTTATAACAACTTTAAATAAAAGTTCTACTTAAATATTTGATTGCTTACAATTTATTTTATGACGTTTTAAATGGCTTCGCGCATGTCAAGATATTGGAGTGCATCTTACACTAAATACATACTTGAATAGCAATAAAGTGATTTGAAACACGCTCATTTTCAAGTAAGAAAAACGAATTATATTGGGGGTCGGCGAGGGGCGAAACTTTGCGAAGTCATGTTTGAGCTAACTTTTTGTGGCGACTTGTGACGAGGGGGGGGGAGATCTGCCAAATAAGCGCGATGCCATTTATCGACGACCCCATACAAGTTCTAGCACGTGGGTCGTATTCCAAACAAAGGTCGTATACCAAGCAAAATCTTTCGCGTCAAAACAGTACGTATACTGATTTGGACTTATACCAAAGCAGATGTTTACCGAAGTACCACTGTATTTGTACTTGATATTTTATAAATAATGACAAAAAACAATTAGTCATTCAAGTTTCTGTAATCTGTGTGAGAGGGAATGAGTAATTATTTAAAATTGAACTTTCAAAAATATACGTATGATCGTATGATCGAAGTTAAGTTATATAACAGATCAGAAATGAAGAAGCAGATTAACAGTAAACGTTTCTTTGTGTCTGGATGAAACATAGCCATATTTGGTAGATATCTATAATACGATCTGGAACGGGAATGAACGAGAAAAAACGAGAGAAACCAGAATGGTATTTCACAGGGTCGGGATCCCATAATGCAATGGGATAATACTGGGGTAAATATATGAAACCGATATAAAGGAATCCGTTTGAGGAAAGGTGTTGAGGGAAAATTAGGATTTTTTTTTCAATGGGAACCAGTGGGGAATGTGATCCCACCAAAATATAATATTGAATGGAGAGAAAACTCCGATCTTTCAAAAGGACCATACTGTATATACTTCAACCAATATCAATATAAATATTTATATATTAAGGAAATGGATTGAACCCAGAATTGAATCCCATTATGCAAAGTGATCATGCTGAAGTGTGTTATTCCATTAACATATTGGATCATTTGGGAAAGGGGGATTCGAAAAAGCATTGTATTCTATTATCCAGTGGGATCATACTGGGGAAAGTACTCGACCAAGAACGGGATTTCATTATGCAATTGGAAGTGTCGATTTGTACTCGCTATTGGTACTAAACTAAACAGCCTCTGACATAACTTAATCCAGCGTTACTGGTCGCATGGTTGTGTAGGATTGTTGTGCTGTAGGTATATGTTTCGAGTTTCAAATGGGAATTTTTTTCCCCATTTGTCTTCTCAAACTCAATTAGGATACCAGTTTCAATGCCCTAAAGTTGTTTTTATTATGAGGCATCTACTACTAGTTATTACTTCTAATTCTAGGATATTTACATTTGGTAATCATGGAGCATACGGTTTTGAAGTATTATTCATTAAGATCTAACTGTAACTTAAATTGAGGTTCTAAAATTATCTAAATATTTACCGATACCATAAAATCTATACTATACTAATAAAAGCCAAAACCCTCACTCACTAATCACTAATTATCCAACTTCCTGAGTTGGTAGAAGCCTGAAATTTCGGGAATTAGGATACAAGCGAACAGTCGTTTCTTCGTCTTAGGTTTTTCATAAATGATCTTTTTGGCCGTGAAGGCCGCAGGGCCGATCCCGTAGTACAGACAAACATGTATATAAAAGACAAACTGTGTTTGTTAGCATGCGTGCGTGCCTACGTACGGTTTTGTGTCAAATTAGTTTTTTTTTGCATGGATTGATGGATCTCGACCAAACTTGGTACATATATGACGGTGATGCGTCCATTTCTGAACATTTATATGAAATTTTGTGTGTGTAACTATGTTTAGGAAGATTTAGAGTGCAATGTGTTTTCTGTAGTCGTTGAACATGTTTGTAAAGCGCGGTGAGCCCAGTCACCGTTTGGGGCTTGGGGCCAATTTAATTCTTTTACTAGCTACTATAGCTCATATAAGCGGGAAATGGGTTTTTAGTCTGGCTCCCAAATAAACCTGGAATTAAACTCATAATACCCACTCATTGGGGCCGGGAGACTAAAATTTTTTTTATCACTATACGAGCTATATAAAAATAATTTTAAACTTTTGCTATACTGTGTAAATGAATGGATCTTGACAAATCTTGCTACATAAGAACTTGATGGCCCATGTTAAAACACTATAGAGCAATGAACTTCTAATGTCAATTCTTTCGGGGCCGGTGGTCCCAAATAATATTTTCGCAAACGTTTAAGTTACCATTCGAATTTACATGATCTTGACAAATATGGTCACATTTATTTATCATGATCCGGATTAAAAGTCTAAAGGATTTTTTAAAAACTTACATCATGCACCGTTAGGGCCCGGGGGCTCAAAAAATATTTTTCTTTTATAAGTTCTATAAATAATATTTTAAAATGTTGGCTTCCTGCTGGGGGGATTGATATAGACCAAACTTGGTACACTATACCTTTATGGCCCATGGGGTACACTATACCTTTATGGCCCATGGGGTACACTATACCTTTATGGCCCATGGGATACACTATACCTTTATGGCCCATGGGATACACTATACCTTTATGGCCAATGGGGTACACTATACCTTTATGGCCCATGGGGTACATTATACCTTTATGGCCCATGGGGTGCATTATACCTTTATGGCCCCTGGGGTACATTATACCTTTATGACCCATGGGGTACACTATACCTTTATGGCCCATGGGGTACACTATACCTTTATGGCCCATGGGGATACACTATACCTTTATGGCCAATGGGGTACACTATACCTTTATGGCCCATGGGGTACATTATACCTTTATGGCCCATGGTGTACATTATACCTTTATGGCCCCTGGGGTACATTATACCTTTATGACCCATGGGGTACACTATACCTTTATGGCCCCTGGGGTACATTATACCTTTATGACCCATGGGGTACACTATACCTTTATGGCCCCTGGGGTACATTATACCTTTATGGCCCCTGGGGTACATTATACCTTTATGGCCCACTGGGGTACACTATACCTATATGACCCATGGGGTACACTATACCTTTATGGCCCATGGGGTACATTATACCTTTATGGCCCCTGGGGTACATTATACCTTTATGGCCCTGGGGTACACTATACCTTTATGGCCCATGGGGTACACTATAAACTTATAAGCCCAAGGGGTACACTATACCTTTATGACCCATGGGGTACACTATACCTTTATGACCCATGGGGTACACTATACCTTTATGAACCCATGGGGTACACTATACCTTTATGACCCATGGGGTACATTTTATGGCCCATGGGGTACACTGTACCTTTATGGCCAATGGGGTACACTATACCTTTATGGCCCCTGGGGTACACTATACCTTTATGGCCCCTGGGGTACACTATACCTTTATGGCCCCTGGGGTACACTATACCTTTATGGCCCCTGGGGTACACTATACCTTTATGGCCCATGGGGTACACTGTACCTTTATGGCCCCTGGGGTACACTATACCTTTATGGCCCATGGGGTACACTATACCTTTATGGCCCCTGGGGTACACTATACCTTTATGGCCCATGGGGTACACTGTACCTTTATGGCGCATGGGGTACACTATACCTTTATGGCCCCTGGGGTACACTATACCTTTATGGCCCATGGGGTACACTATAAACTTATAAGCCCAAGGGGTACACTATACCTTTATGGCCAATGGGGTACACTATACCTTTATGGCCCCTGGGGTACACTATACCTTTATGGCCCCTGGGGTACACTATACCTTTATGGCCCCTGGGGTACACTATACTTTTATGGCCCCTGGGGTACACTATACCTTTATGGCCCCTGGGGTACACTATACCTTTATGGCCCCTGGGGTACACTATACCTTTATGGCCCCTGGGGTACACTATACCTTTATGGCCCCATGGGGTACACTATAAACTTATGCCCAGGGGTACACTATACCTTTATGGCCCCATGGGATACACTATACCTTAATGGCCCATGGGGTACACTATACACTATACTTTATGGCGCATGGGGTACACTATACCTTTATGACGCATGGGATACACTATACCTTTATGGCGCATGGGGTACACTATACCTTTATGGCCCCATGGGGATACACTATACCTTTATGGCGCATGGGGTACACTATACCTTTATGGCGCATGGGATACACTATACCTTTATGGCCCCATGGGGTACACTATACCTTTATGGCCCCTGGGGTACACTATACCTTTATGGCGCATGGGGTGCACTATACCTTTATGGCCCATGTAAAATTGCTTTATAGAGAAAACACCTAACTCCATTCATTTGTGGGCTGGGCTCCCCATATTTACTTCTATTATATAAACTTTGTAAAAAAAACAATTTCCCTACAATAGCTGTAAACTGTGCTGGTTTTACCTATTTCCTAAAAAAGCTATATCTTAGGGCCCTCGCCTTCTTGGGGACCCCCGTAATTTTTAAAATCATATGTGGCACTGATATAGAATATGTGGACTTCAAAAGGACCCACATATCTCAAATAGCTTAGGGCCCCATCAAGTCTATATCCGGCCCTGGCCTTGAACAACAATATTGGATTACACATGAATTAAATTTAAGTCAAAGCTTGTAGACATGGCTTTTGTGGAGCGTACCGGTTTATAAATGAACATTATTTTGTTAAAAACCTAATTGTATTATCGAATTTATTCTAGAATCTTCTATAAAATTCTATTCAGTTTTTGCTGGGATGAATTTTCAAACTTTTAGCGTATTATTTATCAGATTAAGAATTTAATAGTAATAGTAGACATATTATTCACTTTATTTAGGGCTTACCTAAAATATTCTAGAATATTCTAAAATTTATTTTTGCAAGATCTCTGTTATTTTTTTAGTTTATTTTATTGAGACAAGTTTAACGTATTGCCCCATTTTTTGTCACACTTTAAACATAATAGTAGTCTAATTGTTCTTTTGATTCGGGTATGATTTAAAATATTCTAGAAAATTCTGTGATTTCCTTTTCCACTACGTCGCTGTGATTTATAGCAAATAAAAATAAAACTAAATTAATTTTCTTATCAAATTGTTTTTCAAAATAATTTTCTGTTTCAGACGTCACTGGATAGAAGGGCCACTTTTTAAACTTACATGAATAATGGTTTTAGCTATTGTAGGCCCTATTTATTTAGAAAATATATATTTGTATTTGAAAAATAGTTACGTAACGAAATAAGGCATTACAAGTTTCTGTAATCTGTATGTGTGTTGAGGGAGGGGGGATAATAATTTAAAGATTGAAATTTTGATGATTGACAGTAAACATTACTTTAAGAGTTGATGAAACCTAGACATATTTGATATATACATTTATAATATGACTTGGAACGGGATCTAACGAGAAAACGTGAGATAAACCAGAATGGGATCTCACCGGGAACAGGATCCTATAATGCAAACGGATCATACTGGGATAAATAAACCAAACTTAAGTATTGGATCCGATCGGAGAAAGAATTTGCGATAATAATGGGGTATGTTAATCGGATACGATTTAATTGAATAAAAGGATTAGACAGAGAGCAAGATCCCATTTTTCAAAAGGAACAAACTGGATTACGTGATCCCATCAATAATTAATATCCTATAAGGCAATCAATTTTCTGTGCGGTCATTTATAGCGATTGGTCCCTCAAACTCCTACAGACTCCAACAGCCAATCACAGGCGGAGAAAAATTAAATCTCATTTACATATTGAACGACGTTCAAAAAGAGTTATTTTTGGTGCAGTTTTTTACCAAGAGTTTATTTTAAGCGGTGCGCGTTGGGGTTTGTAGTCAAAAACTTAGTTTTTACGGGTTATTTATTATAACTCTGGACAGACCGCGGTGTGTATGTGTGGGGGGGGGGTAGTGACTCTGGATAGACGGGGGTGGGTGATGTTGTTATAAATATTATGTATAGTATTTTTGACGTGGTACACATGTATGGCCGGTCGAGACAGCGGGTCTCTTGACAAACTGCGGTGGAGGACATGTATGGTCTCTGCACAGACCTCGGTGTGGGGGAGGGAGGTAGGGTCTCTGGAAAGATCTCGGTGTGGGGGAGGGAGGTAGGGTCTCTGGACAGACCTCGGTGTGTGGGAGGAGGTAGTGTCTCTGGACAGACCGCCGTGTGGGGGGAGGTAGGGTCTCTGGACAGACCACCACGGGGGTGAAGACTGTTGTGATGTCCTACGATGAACTTCACAGGCCACCCTACACTTATTCCGTCCTTGGACGGGCTTTGTTGCTAATTTATAATAAGGAAAGGGATTGAACTCAGAATGTAATTCCCTTTTGATACGGGATCATGCTGGGGTAAGTTATCCAAATTGAAGTGTGGGATTGTCTTGATGTAAGGGATTCGACAAAGCATGAGATTCCATTATACAACTCGATAGTAGTGGGAAAAGGGATTCGATTGAGAACGGGATTCTATGATGCAATAGGATAATACTGGGATATGTAATACCGTCGATGTATGGGATCTCATCGAAGAAGGGATTACATAACGAATGGTATCCCATTATGCAACGGGATCATAACTGGGTAACAAATCTCAATGTAGTATCGAGTCATGTAAGAGAAAGGAATTCTACCAAAAAACTGGGATCCCCTTAGGCAACGGAATAATACTGAGCTATGTGATCCCTTTCATTAAATTATAGTATTTTATGGATGAAAGGGATTTACGTCACGAATGAAATCGCATTACGTAACGGGATCATAATGAGGTATGTAATATCAAAGACATATGGAATCATATGGAGGAAAGGGACATGAACAAGAACAGGATCCCATTAATCAACGGGATCATAATGTTCAAAATGGGATCAATAATTCATCGTGTGGTGTGCGTGCGTGGTGTGTGTGTGTGTAAGTGTAATATGTAGAGAATGCAACGCATTTCTTGAACATCCTTTACGACAAGTAGACACCTAAACATCTTGTTAACCAGCTATTATCACTCATGTCATTGCTTGCTTATTTGTTTTCACATCATGCGTTCATTTTTTAACAAACAAATTTGTCACAAATATGAGTATTTAACATAACATTATGCACTTCAATACCTGAAGATGTAAGGTACTCATGGTTGTCTGAGACTTCATTCGTGTAGCTGCTGTAACCCATGTCATTGTGGAATGTTCCTCCTGCCTCTAGCCCCAATGTCGATTTCTTACAAGTTTTAATCGTGATCAAAACAAGAATGAGAACTATCAACAACAAGATTCCGGATGATCCTCCTAATATGTAAATGTAGACCCCCTGATCAGCAGGACCACTGGACGGTGCACTAAGAATCTCACTGAGATACTTTGATGAGCAGTTCAAGCCGTAAGATCCGTCCTCACATATGTTTTCTGCGGTTGAAGATGAAATATCATAAAGGTGTGAAACTGCACAGTGCATTGTCATGTCAAGAATTCAATGAATAATTATGCTAAGCTCTAATTTTGGTGTCATTAAAATCTTAAAATTAATCTGAGTACGAGCACTTACAATTTTTTTGTGTTAGAATTCATGCTAACCTCATCATTTTGTTTAAATAATACCAATTTCGTGGATGAAACTTAGAATTAAACTCAATTTTTTTTAATGACTTGAATTATTAATTTTTTTACATAACCTTTAAAAAAATCATGTTTTTCTTCCCTTATTTTACATGTGGATTTTTTTTTGGCGGGGTTATAATTCAAGATAGATTACGGTTCATTAAAGTATTTAAGTTTATAGAAATAACTGGCTTTAAAATTGAGTTTGTAGAGATAAATTAAGAATCAATGTGTATAAATACAATTATAAATGTTTAGTTTTAATAATAAACCATTTAAAAGTGCAAAGTTTTCGATCAATGCTTTCATTTGTACAAATAATTTCAACAAAGGAGTAAAACCAAGGGGTACAAATACCTATTAGATGTTTTAGATTTTAGATGTATATCGCATGTATTTACATTTTGTAAATATAAATCACTTAAAATATATTTTTTTCTTTATTTTAGTATTTTTATTTTCAAAATCTAGATTTGAATGCAAGTGTTTAGAGAATTCTGATTTCTATCTTTGAATCAAATCTCAAATTTACCATTGATGTAAAATTCTCAACTTATCGAAAAGTAATATAAATTATTCAAGAAAAATATATATTCCAGAAAATATCATCTTTTTTAAAAGTAACTTTTTAGAAGAAAAAAAAGCAAGTTTGCGACTAAGGGGCCGTCCATAAAGTACGTCACGTTATTTTTGACCATTTTTACCCCCCCCACCCCTGTCAGAAACTGTCACAAATCTTGACCCCCTCCCCCCTAAAGTTCGTCACACTTTCGAACAAAAATGTTGTTTTTTATTAACAAAATAATTAAAATTTAATATAAAACACCGTGACGTCATGCATGGCCGGACCCCCCTCCCCCTTGTCACTTACTGTCACACTTTCTTACACCCCCTCCCCCACTCTGGAGCGTGACGTACTTTATGGACGGCCCCTAACCTATTAAAATCAATATCAATACTCTAATTCCATGTAAAAATATTCATTAATTGGAAAACTAAAAAAAAATATTTATTCTCCTTTGTTAGCTTACAACGGGCAGGAAATAGTTTAAAAGATATATTAGGCATCACTTTATGTCAAATTGTTCAACCTTTCAAAGAACTATATAAATCATTTGTAATGTTAGTTTATTCAAAAACTGGTTACACCGACATTAAAAATCGAATCTCAGTCTCAAAACACACTCTAAGACCTTTCAGTTGTTAACAGTAACGATGCTCCTGGCCTTTCAGTTGTTAACAGTAACGATGCTCCTGGATAGCTCCCATGGAATGGTGAGACCCTACAACTGGCGCTACCCAAACGACATGATGCACGGCAGTTAATTTATCAATACTTATGTGACAGACCTATGGGGAGAGGGGTCCTACCTCCGAATACCTCCACCTCACACAGCTCAAGGCTTTGATCATGTTCGTTGCTCACACCCATGATTTCAACCTTTGACACAAGAGCGGCTGACGCAGACACCACTGTGTAAACGTACTTGGCCTCACTTGAAGTATCCTTGTACTCGAAGACTTGACTGCCGTTCTGGGAAAAACACTTCAGGATGAATCCCTTCATCCGGTTGCTTGGCTGTTCGTTCAACTTTCCTGGGTCTTAAAAACGTTCAAAATGAGTCAAAGAACGTGATCGATAAGAACGTAAAGTCGTTCCACCTAGGTAATGAAAATATATCTATTTACATTAACGTTCACCTAAATACAGATGTAGACATACTCGTTTCAATCTAAAAATATCTTTTAACAAAATGATAGATTTAACCCAATGACAATCAAAACCTAAAGATAGATGAGCGACAGATTGAGACATGTTCAATGCCATCATTCTTGTCATGTATAACAACGTTATACGTGGCTAGACACAGGTAATGATAACGTTCTAGAGACGGGTAGTGATAGTGATAGTGATATTGCTCAAGTCAGTAGTAAAACTTTCATAAAATCCATTATATTTAATGATATGCTTGCAATAATTTAAAGGTTTCAACTTTTATTTATAAACAATTTTTCAAAACATATATTTTAAATTTGCGCTTAATTTGTATAACTACTGTACCAGCAAATTAAGATATGACGTAGGTGATGTCTTTTCAAAAGCAGAAAGAAAGAGCGATCTAAATAGAAGAAGAAAAAAGTGTGGGGAGGGGGGCAGCGAATAACAGAATGAGAGACTCTGGTTAAGGAAAGAAATCCAGGAAGAAGTGAATGAAACCCAAAGAGTGAAAATGCGAAATATGTGAATGGGAGAGAATCAATAACTGTGTATGATTAATTACATCGCTTCCTATTGTAAAGCACATATCTGTTGACCAACGATGGCCTCGCTAAAGTCACGTGCCAATAAGGGATATTTCTTTTAACGGGCCATTCTGTGTGAGCGCAACTCCCGTTTTCTAAAAGATTGTTTCTGTTTCCATCAACTGCTAACTGTGCTGTATGAAGGATGCCAAACTCCGCCCAGACACTTGACTGGGTTGCATTTTGCTTCAGGGCTAAGTTCTGGCCTGTACATAACAGAAATAATATTTTGAAAACAACATAGAGTGGGTTTGTTTTTTATTCATTTTTTTCCAAATTATTTTCTGTAATTATCATAATTAATGTGGTAAAAAATATTCATAACGCTCGATTTTTATGAAGTGTTCTTGGCTTAACCGGCACGAAATGATGTCTCTTAGCTCACTACACAAGGGTGGGCTCGTTTTGTAGCATTAAGAATAAAAGTCTTATTCTTTTATTTATGAATGGCCCACGATCTATACTCTTATCATTGCGGGTCCAATACATGTGTTGTTTTTTGTTCTTGTTTTTTTTTAATTTTAATTGTTTTTTTTTAAATTCTGAAATCATGACATTAAATCTATAAAATGGTAGCAAAAAATAAATAAAATTTACAGTGAGACGATTACAAACTAATAGCTCTGGACCATAACATGAACACATTTTAAAAGTTTGTAATAAGTTCGAGCTTATGAAACTGATTAAGATGACATGGGTTTATTACTGTTTTTAAGAGATCGTCAACGAGTAACTGATGGCCTGCCTAAGTCTCCAATCTAATTACCATATCGACTAACTTCCGATATTCTCTTACCTCCATTATCCCCAGATTACAGCTGATCATTGACGTCACAATATTACCAACCTCCGCTGACGAACAAAGAGCAGACGTGTAATGCGCTTCCATTGGCACCTGCAATGTTGACCTCTTGCACGGTAGCATTAAGTTCACAGGATATATCGACAGTGACAGCGTCAACACGGTTGTTACGCTGGTTAGTGCAATTGATTGGTTCTTGTTTACTGTCTTTAAACGACACATGGAAACTTGGCATCTCAACTGGAAAGAAAGAAGTCGTTGAGATTGTTTTATTATAATAATAGATGGATGTTGTTTTCGACTTTATGTCTTGGATGCCCAGGCGTCCGTCTCAGAAGCGACCGTTCTGGGGCATGGGAGGGGGGGGGTCTCTCAGCTGCTATGTCCCTTAGGAGGCGAGAGAACCGAGGGGTTTTCCTGGAAGACCCATGAAGAGCATTATGCTCGGGGCTGCTGATTTTCTTTCACATCTAGGAAATTTATAATTTACTAAACCAACCGTTCTTCTTGCCTGATTTTTGAGCATTCATTACACTGACTGCAACGTTCCCCCGTTTGCGAAATATTTAATTTGAGGAATTTGACGTTGGAATGAAAGTTGTTATTTTTGGATCTGTCGTAGTTCAGAATAATACATCAAGTAGAGCATTCGAGACAGGCAAAACGTTCTCGATGAGGAGGCAAAGGGTTAAGCTACAGACGAACCGACAAGATGAAGCGGGATTCTGTTATTTGAGGAGTCTATTTTAAATTGTATTCTAATTATTTATTTATTTTTGTTGTTATCTAATATATATAATTGATTTTTTTGTTGTTTATATAATTATTTGTTAAACTGTTGTTTTTAATGATGTCATTTGTTATATGATAATCAAAGTGAAAATCTGGCCTGCGGCTTTTGAATGTGTACACTGTTATTATTTTTAAGCTTTATTTTTAAGATTGGGTAACTTTTCTAGTTTATTAATAACACTGCTAATAAAAGATTAAAGCTAATAAAAAGAGCCAATGTTCTTTTTTTAGTTTTCAGTTCTACAAATTCATTCTGGGCGGTTGTGTGACGAAAACAATTGTGTTTCAAAGAAGTCATTGCAGAGCCACAGCTTGCTATGACCAATTCACAGCTTGCTATGACCAATTCACAGCTTGCTATGACCAATTCACAGCTTGCTATGACCAATTCACAGCTTGCTATGACCAATTCACAGCTTGCTATGAACAATTCACAGCTTGCTTTTACCAACTGACAGCTTGCTTTTACCAACTGACAGCTTGCTATGACCAATTCACAGCTTGCTATGACCAATTCACAGCTTGCTATGACCAATTCACAGCTTGCTATGACCAATTCACAGCTTGCTATGACCAATTCACAGCTTGCTATGACCAATTCACAGTTTGCTATGACCAATTCACAGCTTGCTATGACCAATTCACAGCTTGCTATGACCAATTCATAGCTTGCTATGACCAATTCACAGCTTGCTATGACCAATTCACAGCTTGCTATGACCAATTCACAGCTTGCTATGACCAATAAATTCACAGCTTGCTATGACCAATTCACAGTTTGCTATGACCAATTCACAGCTTGCTATGACCAATTCACAGCTTGCTATGACCAATTCACAGCTTGCTATGACCAATTCACAGCTTGCTATGACCAATTCACAGCTTGCTATGACCAATTCACAGCTTGCTATGACCAATTCACAACTTGCTTTTACCAACTGACAGCTTGCTATGACCACTGACATGAGCTTAGTTTCAAAGAAGCATAAAGAAAGTGAAATAATATATCTTTAACTTATAATCAATTATTAATTCATAACAAACTTAAAATGCAAACTCTGGTAAAAAGAGACAAACATTATTTAAATGGCCCAATTTACAAAGAATTTTTTTCAAATCTCTTTAAACATTTTAGTAGGATTAAGGAATTAATTTAGCTAAATATTTTCTTTCTTGCCTTTGCCAGAGCAAAGTCACTGATTACGTCATCTAATGATAAACTGTGTATTTTTTCACATTGTATGCAAAACAAGTAATAAAATCTTGAATGAGTATTTAAACGCAATTTCCGGCAGAGAATTTCCAATGTTTTTTCTCAAGGCAAATCTAGATTATATTAAAAATCATTTCAAATCAATAATTCCGAAAATAAAGAAAAACAATAGCTATCTACAAATTGCTGCTAAAATATATTTTCTCTATGACGTCATATCCCCTCACGCTACACCACACCAAGAATGTGTCAATATAATGCGCACCGCGAAACAGTCTAACATTATCATTCACAAAGTGGGAAAACCCCATTAACTATCATTCTAGATTACATTAAAAGTCATTTCAAATCAATAATTCTGAAACTAAACGAAACAATTGCTATCTACAAATTGCTTCTAAAATTACGGGAGTCGAATGAAAAGAGATTTTTCAAAAATTCCTGCTCCAACATTGCTCTAAATATTATTAGCTATCGTTTGGCGTTTGTTTCAACCCGATAGATGTTACGGTTGGCGATAAATTGTCAAAATACTGAAATTTTTTTCGGGTGTTTTGGACTTTCCAGTAAACATTTTCGGTATTTTTTTGGCCGTTGCACATCCTTGGGACCTCCTTAGCATATTTGCAAAAGACCCGGTATGGTTCAGGAGGAAATGCATGTGCAAGCTCGAACAGTGCACAGACATTTCAAATGTATAAACGCAATTCCCAAGGGAAATTGCGTTAAAAACCTGAGGGAACGTCATTAATCTTGAGTCATTGTTCTAAGTTCATTATTATCCTCTTTAGCTGAGAAAAATATATTTCTCCATAGTAATTTTCAACTATCATACTGAGAAAAAATCTTAATACTGCTGCTACATCAGGTGATGCTGATTGCATACGATCTTTAAATATTATACTATAGAGACTCTGCTGTGTCAGACTATCATGTTCCGCTGAACCAAAGCTTTGACTATGTCTAACATTTTGATGAAATTGCTTGACATTTCCTACAAGGTTCAGGTCCACATCTTCATTACATGTTTGGCATAAAGCACTAACTTCTTCACGAATCTATTCTTCTGTAGCTTCTATTTTTTTTTAAAGAATGAAAACTTTTTTTGCAGCATCATTGTATACCGAGACACTCTGTGCCAGACTTGAGTCTAATGCATCCATCACTTGCATACATGTTTTGTTCTTAGTCTCGCTGCTCAAGTTTCTCTAATGCATCATCTTCATCATCATTGATACGCATTTTTCTATTTTTTTTTCTCGTAATCAAGTAATTTATCTTTTGCTTTTTAAATTAAAATAATCGAAAATATTTCTGGAACTTTTAACAAGATCCAAAATTGAAGCATACAATGTTCTACATACATCTAGACTAATGTGTGGATATTGCAGTGATTGCCTTGTCTTGTGAAATATATCCAACAAGTAACTTCAAAAATATAACGTTATCATTAATGCAAATTCGTCTATTTTATTTTTATTCAAAACTTTTCTTGCTTGTTTTCATGTTTCCTTTTGTCTGTAGTATCAATATGCAGTTAATGCATTTCAGAAATTATTCTGTCATTTCTATCAAGTATTGCACTTGTGGTCATTGAATGTGCTTTCCATCCAGGCTTTGACAAAGACTACGGAATTTTTTAATCCTCTTTGAAGAATGACAACAGTACTGTCCATCTAGGTGTAGATGATGCAAAAAAATTATATACATATTTTGAACTATTCCAAATAAGTTTACTGCATCTGAAAAGAGTCCACTGCTGCTCTATCAACAACATTCAGGGAGTTATCAGCACATGGAATATACATAGCGTACTTGTTTATAATCAATATTATTTCTTGCATGCCATTGTATTTGCCAGACATATTGACAGCATTATCATATGACAAGCCCCTCGACACTTACTAAAATATATTTTGCACTAATTTTTAAGGTATTAGTACACAATTTTAGCCCTATGTATCCCTGTATAGCTACTCATCTCTCGGTAAGTTAAAATCGTCCAAAAGGCAGCCCATCGTCTCGTGAAACATACTACAAAACAGTGAGCTGATCAATATGGAACCGGCCAGAAAGGAATCTACAGATAAACTGAAGTACTCTGCAGTTCTTAAATCCTCCAAGATTATGTCTCTTACTTCATGAGCGATAATTTGGATAAAATCATCACACATAGTTTTAGGAAGATAAGATGTGACACCTTATTCTTTTTATATGGCTTTGCTAGAAAAGGATCAAATTTCGCTAGTAATTTAGAGTAATATATGGAAATTGACGTTGCGAGGAGAACCAGACGTATTTGGGTGTTCTAAGAAAGTGGGGGACCCAAGCTATAGCTTGTATAGCTATACAATAATCCTGCACTGCTCGGGAATGTTAACAGCCATCTTAAAATCAACTCCTTACCACCGGTGGAGAACTTCTGCGTGACGCAACTGTTGCCTTACTACCAATATACCTCACTTTTCTCTATTTCTCACGTCGTTTTAAAACCTTACTTGTTTTTTTTTAATTCACCACCCCTTTATAATAAACATCATCTAGATTTTATTTCCCATTTGTACATACTTCTCCCACCTGCTTGTTGTCCTGTGATCCTGAGCCACGTAAAGTCGTAGGCCGTGTTCCATACCAGTTGCAGTGACGTCATGTTGGTCAGACACGTGTGACTATTCCCGTCTGTAACAACATCAAATTGGCTAGGCGGTGTTGTCTTCACTTGACCCTCTTTGGTCAGGTCCTCTGGGTATACAGAGAATTGTTGCTTGGTTAAATCGGAGTTTAACATAGATTACTATAACCCTGTTATTGTTTACACTGTGAAACTCCTCTTAGAGCTTATAAAAATTGATAGCTAATCACTGTACATAGGTATATACGGCAACAGAAGTCTAGAATTATTTTGAAGTTTATTTATAATTTTTTTAGTCTACTTCTTGTTTCAAAGTTAACAATTCTTAACTATTTAAAATGTACCCCATCGGCTACCTAATTGATTTATTGTTAAATCAAAATCGAGGTTAGAAGACACACACACTTTTATTTTGTCTGAGATGACAATTTTAGAGTCACTTGGAAGCGTTATAGCTTAAATATTTAATATTTATATAATTTTAGAACCTATAAGCACAACATCTTCAGGACACGTATAGTTTTAAGTAATTAAACTAGAGGATAAGACAAATACACACAATACAGCCAATTTTTTTAATATGATGTCTTGTCAGGCTCTTAGATACCTTGTTTGCATGACATCTATTAATATCTACTTATCCATAAGCCTGATTGCAGTCTCAACTATATTTTCTTGGTAATATTTTAACTATGATTCAAATGTTTTTAAACAACATGATAAACAAAAACAATTTATACCGCAAAAGGTTTAGCTATGGATAATGTATCTAAAGTACCATGTTTAAAAAATATACGCAATAAAGCATTTTAGTGATAAATTATTCAACGGAAGTGGCTACGCCTAATAGGCATGAATAGCGTCTAGCTCCTATTTAATTGTGAATTTCTTAAGTATTGGACTGTTTTGTTATTGTTATTTCTGGATCAGGATGTTCTTTATGGATCCCTGTTTTGGACGAGCTGCCTTTTTCATTTCTCAAAATGTTGGATTGTTTATTTTTTGGCTGTTTTGCTTTGCAAGACTCAACGTCTTTGTCCGACTACAATGTCAGCCATCTTTGTTCTTACGATTAACGTTCGGACAAGCCCACGACAATAACAATAGCAATGCCCGACAGCACACAGGTAGGCGACCATTACACTACACAAGAAATTGCCTTGTATCAATGAACAAGAAGCATACACGCATAACATCTGAACTTGTGTGTATACTTAAAGATCTGTGTATTGGCCGAAACCTATGGCGGATTAAGGGGGGGCTGAACGGGCTAAAGCCAGGGGCCCCCGATGATTTAGGGCCCCCAAACTTAGCATATTTTATAATAAATGTGGACAAATGTATACATGAATAGCTGAAAATATGATAAGTTAAAAAAATCTTATCTACTAAAACTAAAATGATCTCTTTTTCCCACACGATAGTCTTAGCAGTCAAAAAATCTGATTTGATAGGCTCAATAACAGAAATTATGAAAGAATATTATATATATTTTTTAAATTGACAAATCTAAATGAGCTCTCGTGGCCGAATGTGTAGTATTAAGGCTTATGGTGCTAGCGGTGGCGGGTTCGATCCCCGGGTGGGGTGTGAATTTTTTTTTCATGTGTTTTTTAATTGTATAAATTGTCTTTTACACTCAATTTTAGGATACCGGCAAAAAGTTATTTCTTCGAATTCGGTTTTTTCATGAATAATCATTTTGGATGAATATTTACAAGTTACAGTCTTATATTAACTGCTAGCAATCATTTTATCTAAAGGTACACTGGCTGGATAGGGCCCCAGTTTGAATTGCAGCCAGGGGCCCCGGGCAGTCTTAATCCGCCCCTGGCTGAAACCTTCCTCGGAAGAGTAAATCTCGTGGTGGGAAACGAAAACAGAGACGAATCCCAGTCCTTATTTCCAAACAAAGACCTAACTCTGATTTTCATGTTGGTGTAGACAGCCATCAACGTTCTTATAACATTTTAAATGTTTTACCTATCAAAACATCTCCCAACTATACAGAAAGAAATCTCTGCATCGCGTCATTTAACGCTCAGTCACTTGGTCCATGTGACAAACGTACCGCTGTATGTGAATTTATCATGGACAGGCGGATAGACATCATGTTTATTCAGGAGACCTGGTTTCAACAAACTGGTGATGAGGGAAAGTGTGCTGATATTGCTCCACCTGGATATTCTGTTCGATCATTTCCTCGTGCCACTCGAGGTGGAGGCCTAGCTGCTGTCAACAGAAGTACGCTGTCACAAGAGCTTTCATTTGTAACATAATTCGAATTTGCGCACACATCCTTTGAGTTAGTTCAAACCACATTGTCAGTGCCCCATCGTATCATCCACTTTATGTGCATCTACCGTGTCTTTCCGAGTAAAAAAAATAAATTAACAGATGCCAAATTTCTTGAAGAATTCCAGGAACTTTTGGACCATGCCAACACTCTGCCTGGCACTTACATGATAGTAGGTGACATGAACATTCATTATGATCAACCGCAGAATCCCATGACAGCAAAGATGGTCGAGCTTTTGGATTCATTCAACATTGATCAAATGATTGATAAACCCACCCATAATAGAGGACATATAATTGATTGGGTATTGCACAGACCTGACGATTGCCTTGTCAAATCCGCAATCGTAACAGAAGAGCTGTCCTCGGATCATTTTTGTGTTATTTGTGAACTTAGGGTGATTGCCCCCCCTCCTCCCACAAAATTCAAGGACCTTCGCAATCTGCGTGCCATGAATCGCGACGCCTTCCGGCAAGATCTAAGTGTGGCCGTGTCCCCTGACCTGTGCCCCACTTTGGATAAACTGAATAGTACACTACTCTCTGTGTTGGACTTACATGCCCCTGTCACCCGCCACAATGTCAAGTCAACACGATCATCTCCGTGGTATTCAACAATAAGGGAAGAACTTCGACGCGCCAAGAAAGCTCGACGTATAGCAGAAAAGACTTGGTTGAAGTCGAGACTTGTCGTCAATAAGCAAATTTATTCCGCTGCCAAGCGATGTGTTACTAATATTGTACATCAAGCAAAAACATCATATTTTAATAATAAAATAATCACAAGTAGTACTAGTAGGCAGCTATTTAAGGTATGCAATAACCTCAGAGGGAGTGGTAACGCTATGGTCCTTCCCTCTGTGTATCCCCTGCATCAGCAACCAGATATATTTTGTAACTTTTTTATCAACAAAATTGCTAAAATTCGTGATGAACTTGACAGAACGTTGTTGCCACCACATGATGTATCTCCTTCTTTTGCTGTGAGGTCAGGCTTTGACATGTTTCAGTCTGTTACGGAAAATGAGGTCAAAAGTATTATTCTAAAATCTAAGCCAACGTCCTGCCCTCTTGATCCCATCCCCACTCCACTATTGGTTGAGTCATTAGATCTCTTACTCCCAACAGTAACTAATATAGTTAATGAAAGTCTAAAATCTGGCACCTTTCCTTCATTATGTAAATCTGCTATTATAAAACCCTTGCTGAAAAAAAAGGGTTAGACCAAAACAATTTAAACAACTATCGACCTGTTTCTAATATTTCATTTTTGTCGAAAGTCATTGAAAAACTAGTCTTAAAACAACTTTTTTCTTATCTAAATGACCACACTCTTCTAAGTCCTAATCAGTCGGCCTACAGACCTTCTCACAGCACAGAGACCACTCTGTTGAAGGTAACAAATGACCTCCTGCTCGCACTGGACAGTGGGAAAATTTCTATATTGGTCCTCTTAGATCTTAGTGCAGCCTTTGACACTGTCGACCATCAAATACTGCTGAAAACCCTGCAAAATTATTTTGGAATTTCTGGCTCAGTTCTGGCTTGGTTTCAATCATACTTATCTAACAGATCACAGGTAGTATCAGTAGATGGCTGTATCTCTCACAAAGCTGACTTGCTTTATGGTGTGCCGCAGGGCTCTGTTTTGGGTCCGGTACTTTTTGTACTGTATACAAGACCGCTACTTCTACTGCTTGAAAAGCATTCAGTTAAAAGCCAATCATTTGCAGATGATACTCAACTATATACTCACACTGATCCCTCTAATATGGACTCCGGTGTCCAATTGTTGCAGGAGTGCATTGGTGAAGTGAAGTCTTGGATGACGTTAAGCAAACTCAAGCTGAATGATGACAAGACTGAAGCACTTCTATTTTGCAACAATAAATCACGCAGTACTTTGTCTCTTCCGAAGTCAATTCACGTAGCCAGTTCGGATATTCTGTTCACAACATCGACTAGGAATCTTGGCTACATTATTTCTGACAACATGTCTATTAACAACTTCATCAATCACATCTGTCGCTCTGCCTACACTGCCATTCGTCAGATCAGCTCAATCCGTCATTACTTAACAGTTAGTGCCACAAAAACACTAGTCTGTGCTCTTGTACTGGCTCGTATGGATTACTGCAATTCTCTTCTGTCAGGTGTGCCAAAACAATGCATTGAAAGAATACAGAAAGTTCAAAATTCAGCTGCCAGACTGGTGCTCAAGGCAAAAAAACATGACCATGTTACTCCACTTCTTCGCTCACTTCATTGGCTGCCTATACAAGCCCGTATTGATTACAAACTGGCCGTTCTCTGTCACAATTTCTTTTCGGACTCATGCCCATCGTATCTTACTGAACTTTTGTCGGTCTACTCACCCACTCGCAAGCTAAGATCTTCTGCAGACACACGCGTTCTCTCTGTTCCTACGACACGCACCAAAACGTTTGGTGAAAGGTCATTCTCTTTTTGTGCAGCCAAACAATGGAATTCTCTACCATTACACATACGTAGTATTCAAACAACCAAGTCTTTCAAGACTGCACTTAAGACACATCTTTTCACAATTTATTTTTAAAATTGATGAAACAACATTTCTTGTAAATGATTAACGTAGCTTATGTATAATGTATTGTAATTTTTTGTGTTTGTTGTGATATGAAAGTTAATTTAATACTTATAAGTATGTTATTTCTTTCATGTAAAGCGCTGTGAGCCCAGTTCCTTACTGGGATACAGCGCTATATAAATAATCAATTTATTATTATTATTATTACTACGGAGAAATGCTACGATCCGCAGTCTGAAACAATACACAACATAGCTGTATAACAGTGTATTGAATAAAGAAAAAAAACGTATTAAAATAAATCAAACATAAGCGGGCAAAGACAGAATATTATACCAGCACTTATTACTACTACTAATTTACAAAATGAATCTGCTAAGCTGACATTATAAAAAATAAATATATATACATTGATACATACCAAAGAAATGGTCAATATTTTCATACTTACCTTAAAATAATCATTCATCAAACAAAAATTAAAACATATTCAATCTACTGCAAGGGAATTTAAAATGTTATAGTTCTGTCGCACACAAATACCTACCATATTGACAAGCAGGACCAAACCACGCATGTTCACACTGAGCTCCGTACAAACATTCCCCATCAGGGGTACAGCGATTGTTGGTACAGTGGCACTTGTACTGGCACAGGGGTCCAAACCATCCATCTGTGCAAGCTTTTGATATAAAATAACCAAAGACTTTGTTTGTCTTAAAAAACTACGTTGTGACTTACGTAACTTAAGCAGTGGCGTAGCTAGGGATTTGGGGGCTCGGGGGCTTGGCCTCTTTGGGGGCCCCTGCATTTTGAACGGTGGCGTAATATTTAATATTTTATGTAAATAAAATTTTCGGACACTCCTGTAGGGGCCCCCTTCAAGTGGGGCCCCGGGGGACCTAGGAATTTGGACCCCTCCCCTCCCCTAACTACGCCACTGAACTTAAGTTGTAGTGTGACTTCAGGCCAACTTCTTTTATCATCCAGCTTCTCTTTTAATTTCAGCAGCTTTTACCTTGCTATTATGTCTATCTATGAATTCGACCGCATCTCAGTTGTACACATCTCAGTTGTACACATCTCAATTGTACACATCTCAATTGTACACATCTCAATTGTACACATCTCAATTGTACACATCTCAGTTGTACACATCTCAATTGTACACATCTCAATTGTACACATCTCAGTTGTACACATCTCAATTGTACACATCTCAGTTGTACACATCTCAGTTGTACACATCTCAGTTGTACACATCTCAATTGTACACATCTCAGTTGTACACATCTCAGTTGTACACATCTCAGTTGTACACATCTCAATTGTACACATCTCAGTTGTACACATCTCAGTTGTACACATCTCAGTTGTACACATCTCAATTGTACACATCTCAATTGTACACATCTCAGTTGTACACATCTCAGTTGTACACATCTCAGTTGTACACATCTCAATTGTACACACCTACAGGTCTACGGACCACATGTAAAATAAAGCCCTCAATAATCATTTGATAAGCTCAAAATGTGAATCCGAATGACGTAATAACTAGGCAAAAAGTTGTAGTAACCTAAAGATAATAAAGAATAAATGTACCAACTTAAAGATACATTTAAAAAAATTATTTTTAAGACTATTATTTTGATGTACTTGCGTCTAGAGTCTGGAGTATAATATTTTAATATTTTAGATATATCAGAACTTTATATTAATAAAAGCGTAGCCGAGAAACGTGTAAAGAAATGTATTGAACATTTTTCAGTGGTTAAATACCATATACAATAGTACCGCGTTGAAGATTTTGAATATAAATACAAGATACACAAAGGACAGATTAGGAGATACAGTAAAGTAAAGCTTTATTAATAGACTACTAACAGGTAAACGTTTCTGCTATTGTCTTCATCAGTACAAACAACCTACACAGGTATTAGAATAATTTTGATGAATGCATTAGCCGAAGCGTCTACCGTTGTATTAGTCAACTAATAAAGCTTTAATTTATTATTTTGATCACACAATTTGTTTGTGTATCTAGTATTTTACAATGGTTCAAGGATGTTGCTGATCTTCCTAATTTAACGTTTGTCTCCCATGCTTTTATACTTGACACTTTACCTGATGTTAGCACAATGTTGCAGGCGATGGTTAGAAACCAAGTGATCAATGCGTTTTTTCGTGGGAATGACGTCATGTCTTGTCCACAATGCTATAGAAAATTATCCTTTTAGTTTTAGAAACAAGATTAGCTTAAAGTGATGATGTAAACTTGAATAACGTAGCAGCTGACGATATAATCCCTCCTTGAGCTATTGCTCGTAACTCCAGCGTTTTCCAAAACGAGTAGAGCTAAACTTCTAGTCTTGATGGCGTACTTACTTCTATCAAATTTAAAAAAAAATTAATTAAACCTAAGCATGATGGTAATTAAATGGCTAAAATCATGATGAAAAGTGTTGTTGCTAGATGACCAGTAATTTATATAGTGTCTTTAGATGACAGGTAATTTTTATAAAAGAAAATTACTAAAAGTAATCACCATCCTTGGTTTTTTTAAAAATTTCTTAAGAATTATTGCTTTAGAAATGCCATGAAGTAACCAAGATATAACAAATGAACCTGTCAACTCAAACAAAATTTGAGATCCACTTGTTTAGTAACTATGAAGGTTTGCTGGGGAAAAACCATACTGACACAAATGTGTATCCTAGCACATCACAACTAGATATGTCTCTAAATAATCCGAGATCTATATCTTTTTTAATTTTGTTAGACCCATATAGTTAGAAAACCTTGAAATATTCTTCACAATCGTCTTACTCATATGAAATGATGTTGCGTTTAAAAATGTATTTCTTCTTAGAGAGAAGAATTTGAAATTTCTGAAAAACTATATTACACTAAAACATTTGTTATAAAGGCTTATCAATATTGTAATAAGTATATTCTTCCGGTTCATCTCATTACAATCAACAATTTTGTTTAATCCTGTCAATGAAGTTATTTTAAAAAAAACGTAGTCTTTATAAAAATAAACTTTTACAAATGTAATAGAGATATAAAACTAAAATGCTATCTCACTTTGGTGAGACCTGTACTAGAATATGCATCTTTTGTATGGGACCCATCCACCAAAGAAAACATTGATAAACTAGAACAAATTCAAAAAAAGAGCTGCCAGATTCATTACTGGAGAACATTCAAACCTGACTAGAATAACATCATTAGTTAAATCATTAAACCTTGAAACACTAGAGGATAGAAGAACAAAAAGAAAAGTAGTAATTAAGCAATTAAATCTAATTTAGAAATACAACACAAAGATAACTTAATACTACCCTCAGATAGACATAAGGATAAAAACACCTTTCTTATTCCGTATGCAAGAACAAACTCATACAAATTTTCGTTCTTCCCGTCCGGAATTCGGGCGTGGATGGGTTGCCTGAAGAATCCAGGAAAACCAACACTTTATCAACATTTAAATCTCTAATAAAAATGCAGGACTAAACACAAACCATAGATAAGCGTAGGACGCAATAATCTTCTGTATAGAAGGAGCGTCTGTAAACAGATAAGATAAAATAAGATAAGTAGAAGCATTTCAACTTCTTTTTAAATCCCTTATATTAACTTCACCGTCGTCTCTCTCTGTCTTGGGCGGGCGGAAAAACAAAAGTAAAAAAATGACCCACTTCCCGTGATTCGATCGAGCTGAAATTTGGCAAACGGACCCGTCTCACCCAACAATGCATCGTACCAAAATTTCAGATCGATCGAACGTACCGTAATTAAATTAATGCATTTTTAGTTTATCCTTATAAAAACGTATGTAATTCAAATTCTCTGTTTATTATTGTTTTTTTTTCAAGTGAGAGTTTGAGTTAACGCGTTGACGCGACCAATTCAAGTACCGGCCGTGCTTTTGTTTACATTTTACGTGTCACGCTGAGCTCGGTCAAGCGATAGGTGACCAGACTTTTCCCCTCCCCCCCCACCCACCCCCCAGGGTTATGAAGCAATGTTGAGTTAAGACAGATTCAGTCTGTAAATGTTTGTCGCGTTTGAAAATAATCAATACTGTTAGTTATGTCTCATATATAAGGGATTTATAGTCAAAAACTTTGTTTTTACAGGTTTGTTTTATTTCTGGCCCCGTCAATGACAATTCAACTAGGCCCGCAATGAGTCGCTTAAATTAGCCTGGGAACTATGGCTGTTCTTTTTTTTTATCTGCACTAAACCTAAAGGATAGTTTCAAGTTATCAAAGTTAATTGACGCGTTGACTGTTTAATATTACAACTGTGAATAACACTTCAAATGAAGATACCAGACGTGGTAACTGTAACAACTAATTTAATTGCATTTGCTGAAATTACACCGAGTTCACCTCACAACCAATGTTCCCTGTAAGCTGTGCAGCTGCGAGGCCGAGCAGGTATCTTACCAAGACAGTTCAGCAGTTTAGAATTACCGCGAAGCAAATTTTTAAAAATATTGCACAAAAAAGGGATAATTTGCACATGATTTTGTTTTTACTTTGCACATGTAGAAACGCACCCGGGCTGGGTGGGTGGGTGGGTGGGTGGGTGAGTGAGTGAGTGAGTGTGGGTTGGAGGAGGGAAGGAGGTATGTAGGTGTGAGGGGGAGGGAAGGAGGTATGTAGGTGTGAGGGGGAGGGAGGGAGTTAGTGGGTGGGTGAGTGGTCGATATGGTGTGTGGATGAGTGGGTAAGTGGTCGAGTGGGTGAGTGAGTTAGTGAGTGAGTGCTTTGTCTTTTATTAGTAAAGATTCTGTTATACTTCCGAATTCACGTGACTTTGCTTTAAGTTTCAGGTCTGTTACAAAGCTTTCAAAACTTTCTCCTTCTTATTAATTTCTCAATTCTCAAGAAAAACACGTGACTCTCAAGTGGTACATTTTTATTCAGTAGAAAATGATGTTCGCATTTCTTCAATATGCTCGTCGCTGAATGAAAATATGTGTCACATTCGTCACATTCTTCTTCTGTCCACTAGAAAGTATTGAAACTCTCAACTGCTTCAAAGCCTTTTACGTGCAGTAGTGTCATGCTATGCACTTTGTTGCTTTTTATGTCGAGTCTACTTGCTATCTTGTAAATCTGGAGGAAATGCTGAGACTTCTTGCAGTGATCAAAATCATTTCCATTTAGCTCCAGTGGTTGTCGCGGGTGGAGTTGGTCCATCTGGCATTATCTAATAGCACAACTGTAAATCAAGACACCAGTCCATGTTCTGTGTAACAAATACTTTCATTGCATTCGTTTTACATAAATTTCCAGCCCGAGTTCACCTCACAACACACGCACGACTTCCCATCACTGGTAAGCACGCAGTCTCCAAGCTCAAGTCGCATTCTTAAACAACGCCATCACAACAAACACGTCTCTTACATCGACACCCAAAAATGACCGCTGTATTATCTCAAGTTCTCATTTATTTTATAACCAAAGGGCCTCTGAAGACAATAGACAATAGTCGAAGCCCGAAAAATATCATTTCTAATGTTTGGTATAGCCCACAGCGTCAAATCAAGAGTGTCATATCTACTACACATTTTGGCAAACACAAATTTAATTATAAAAATATTCAATAAGTACTTACCCACGCTTCCACACAAACGAACAATTTTAGTCTTCTAATCGAATAATGAATATTCATATTTCCCAAAAATGTTCACATCATCGCATTTGCGGTATTCAACAAGTAAAAAACACTTATATTTGGCACTCAAAATTCGGTCTTTAAAGTGTACAGATTAAAAGATAAAAAACCCGGTTGAAGATCACGGCTATAAATATATGTCACATCAGGATGTTTAAACAAAGCTTTAACAGTACACCACCATGATCACCCCCAATGATTCACAACTGCACAGGAAACTGTACAAGTAACTTCGCTCATTTTCACACGGTTTCATTTGACTCGCAGAATAATTAGAAAACTATTGAAATATATTTTATAGTCTCTCAAAACATAGTTGATTTAAGGACACCATTAACATTTATTTAACTTTTTTCCCTTCACTTTCCTGATTTTGAAATTTTTATAAATTAAAAAATACTTTATTACAAGGTTCAAAACCAATTAAAGAAAGCAACCAAGAAACTAGATGACCAATGTCGACAAATGCTCTTTTACTAGCGAATTGTGTATACCTTATGTCCACATTTAAGTGTAAGAGCTAAGAGGGTGTACTTTACTACTTTATATCTATGTAAATGGTTTACTTTTTAAATCCCTTATATTAACTTCACGGCCGTCTCTCTGTCTCTCTCTCTCTCTCTCTCTCTCTGTCTGTCTGTCTTGGGCTCGGCGGGCGGAAAAACAGAAGTCAAAAATGACCCACTTCCCATGATCCGATCAAACTGAAATTTGGCACACGGACCCGTCGAACCTAACAATGCATCGTATCAAAATTTCAGATCGATCGAACGTACCATAATTAAATTAATGCATTTTTAGTTTATCCTTATATGAGGTATGTAATTCAAAATTCACTGTTTGTTATTGTTTTTTTTATTCCAGTTCCACGTGAGTTTGAGTTGACGCCGACCGTCGTGTTGACGACGACCGTCGTGCCGACACCCCCTCACATCCCACCCCCATTTATTAAAGACAAGGGACATCACTCAGTGTCAGTCTGTAAATGTTTGAAAATAATCACTACTGTTAGTTATGTCTCATATATAAGGGATTTATAGTCAAAAACTTTGTTTTTACGGGTTTGTTTTATTAAATCCCTTATATTAACTTCGCGGCGCCGTCTCTCTCTGTCTTGGGCTCGGCGGGCGGGCGGAAAAACAGAAGTCAAAAATGACCCACTTCCCATGATCCGATCGAACTGAAATTTGGCACACGGACCCGTCTGACCTAACAATGCATCGTATCAAAATTTCAGATCGATCGAACGTACCGTAATTAAATTAATGCATTTTTAGTTTATCCTTATATGAGGTATGTAATTTAAATTCACGGTTTGTTATTGTTTTTTTGCCACGTGAAATTTTGAGCTGACGCATTGAGGCGACCCAACGAAGCGACGGGCGCTTTTGTTTACATTTTACGTGTCACTCTGAGCTCGGTCAAGCGAATCGGTGACCAGACTTTTCCCCTCTCCCCCCCCCCACCCACCCCTCCCCCCCCCACTAGGGTTATGATGCAAAGTTGAGTTAAGACAGATTCAGTCTGTAAATGTTTGAAAATAATCAATACTGTTAGTTATGTCTCATATATAAGGGATTTATAGTCAAAAACTTTGTTTTTACGGGTTTGTTTTTTTAAATCCCTTATATTAACTTCATCGCCGTCTCGTCTCTCTCTCTCTGTCTTGGGCCGGCGGAAAAACAAAAGTCAAAAATGACCCACTTCCCGTCATGCGATCGAGCTGAAATTTGGCACACGGACCCGTCTTACCTAACAATGCATCGTATCAAAATTTCAGATCGATCGAACGTACCGTAAATAAATTAATGCATTTTTAGTTTATCCTTATATAACGTATGTATTTCAAATTCACGTTTGTTATTGTTTTTTTCCCACGTGAGAGTTTGAGTTGACGCTTTGACGTCGACCCATCGAAGTACCGGCGTGCTTTTGTTTACATTTTACGTGTCATGCTGAGCTCGGTCCCCCCCCCCTAGGGTTATGAAGCAAAGTTTAGTTAAGACAGATTCAGTCTGTAAATGTTTGTAGTGTTTGAAAATAATCAATACTGTTAGTTATGTCTCATATATAAGGGATTTGTAGTAAAAAACTTTGTTTTTACGGGTTTGTTTTATTATATGTATTTTCTGTAGGCGTTCTCTCAATACATAACCTTGCATACAATGATCATCTGAAGAATTGGTTTCAATAAAATAACTTTAATATGCACAATATATACAGAAATATAACTTTGAGGTTTCACAATGTGGAGACATCAGCCACACAAATCCGCCATTACTCTGACAACGGTTCTTTCGCGCTCTTTTACCCATGTGGCCTCTCTGTCACTATCTCGTGATAATCACGTGGCAATCTAGTATTTAATACTATTTATTAAAACATTTATTATCCAACAAATGGAGAGTATCTGCTATATGCAATGCCGGTTTATGACACTGTCAAAGTCAACGATGAACATTTTACAATGAATTGAATGAACGAGCTTGAACGAAGTTCAAAGAACTGTTTAGAGTGTACAGTATTGTACTGAGTGTGTTGTGTGGTGTACAAGAAGTCGTGATATAGAGCAAGGGTCGGCGAACATTTTTGCCCGTTACCCAAAAATATAAAAGTTTATGTTGCCGTTACCCCCGAAGGCTCGAGGTCCTGCCCAAACCAGTTGGGCGTTTTTGGAGCGTTGTTAGCCCCCCCCCCGCCCCCTAACGGGTCTAGGGCTAAGGCCAAGCCGAAAACACATCTGTTGAGTTTTTGAAGCCTGGCAAGTGTCTAAAAATGACCAGAATTATCCGTATGGTGCCATTGGGGTTGTAGAGGGCTCTAGGCAGAGGTAGTACCTTTGACGCTTTGACAGCTGCACCCTCGGGGGGTCAAGCTCACTGGTCCTCGCCCATCTCTCGAAACTCTCACGTGTGGCTCCCAGCGCCACACCCGGTGCAACGGTCTCAGCTGACCGGCTAAACCACGTGAGGGGGTGGTGTTGACACGTCTCCACTGGGCGTATGACTTCCAAGTTGAAGCACCGGCCAGGGCGGATGAGATGAAGTGCGAACTCAAAGGCTTCGTGTCCGTGATCAAGGCGGACCACTTCATAGTGAATTACACACAGCATAAAGTGATATTGTGGCAAAGAAGTTTGAAGTTCGACGTATTAAGAAATATTGCTGAGGAGTCAGCCAGACGTTAACTTGCGGCATTGAATAGTGCGCACCAATTATGAGTGCACCAATAATACAGCACAGTGCGTTAAAAATAAATTATGTGACTGTAATGTGATCCACATCACGCATATCTGTGATTTTAAGCCGTTTAAGCTTCATCGATGATTATGACTTGTCAGTTTATTTGCCCATTTGTCCATACATTATTACCACAACATTATCAAAACATGTAAAAAATAAACTGTAATTTTACACATGTTAATAGCTATTTATTTTGCATGAAACGTAGTAAGTAAAGTTTGTCACAGGATGACAGAAAAGATTAACTTATCAACTGTAAATCATATTTACAATTTAATATACACGTGTTAGTAATTCACATAAACGTTTTTATTGTTGTCAAGTCAGCACCTTTTCAAGATCTATTATGACTTGTCAGTTTATGCACCCATTGGTCCATACATTATTACCTTTACATTATCAAAAACATGTAAATAAAAAATTGTAACTATTTACAAATATGAATAACAATGAACTATTTATTTTGCATGAAACCTTTGAACTAAAGTTAAGCACTGGATAAAAGAAAATATTAAAGTATCAACTTTAATATACACGTTTTAGGAATTCTAATAAACGTTTTCATTATTGTCAAGTCAGCACCCCTTCCAGTTCTATATTAAAAGCAAAGATTTTTCATTCAAAATTAGTCTAAGACGCATTGAAATATTACATTAAATAACAATTAAAAAAAAACTATTGTGGGGAGGAGTCCGATTTTTAAATATGTTATTTTTTTAAACATACAAATATGCAATCTTAAAGTGTATAAAAGAAAAACAAACGCTAAACTGAAGAATAAGTTGACAAATTTCATTTCCAGTAATAAATAATGGCTTTGTAGTTCAAAACGCATCGAAACTTGACAACCTAACGACAACCAATTGTAAATTTCATAAACCGAAAAACGAATGTTATATATTAATATAAACAATTAAATTTATAATTACGTACATAATATTGACATGGACACATACGCAAAAACGGACATTTAATACAAAAAAATAAATAATATTAATCACATCAAATAAAACATTGCTCTTTTTACTTCGTTCCCTTCACACATTAATAAAAGCTCAAATAATGACGCCACGTCACAATATTTTATGGTGAGCAACACATTTTTAAAATCTCGAAAGCAACATTTTTATTTTTTTATCGGGAGTTACCTCGCATAGCGTCAGGACTGACAGACACTACTTGCGTGACAGATTGCAAATTATGTTATTTAAAATAATGAGGTTAAACAAAGCTGATGACGAGGGAATCCTTGATATAAGTTTAGCTTGGCAGCCTTTAACAATTTTCTTTGAAATTCATGTCCTGTTTTTTTTCTTTGGCACTTCAGTATAATAGATTTTTTACGAGTGCATGTTGTCCACGTTGAGTGCGCCCGGTTTTACGCTCCCGCTCACCACTTTTTCGCGTCGCGCGAGTGAAATGCACCAAAGCAACACGTACATGAACTTAAAGTTGAACTTGAAAAATGGTTATTAATATTGGCTTGTGAACTCGAATAAAATACAAATTCCTTAGAATGCGAAGGGGGCTTATTAACCAATCACTTCCCTGACACCATCTTAAGTCACACACCCCGTTAGAAGTAGATGGACTTGAGAATTAATATAGCATTTATACGAATAAAGATCTCATCACCAATTCTATTGAAAAAACTTATAGCTGAAGCAGTGGTATACGCAGGCAAGGATAATATAGAAAGTTGCCAAGGGCCTCTTGTTAATACTGGACTCCTGCTTCTACTGGACCTCTGCCTCTACTGGACCACTGCTTATACTGGACTCATATTTCAACTGGAATCCTATTTTTAATTAGTTTGTAATAGATTTGATCTACAAATTGATCGTTTAAGCTCTCTCATTCCTGAGTCCATTTTTTTTCCTAAATGAATTACCTCCTCCACTTAATTAAAAGACCTTTAAATCCAGCATTTTTGTTACTTGCGTATTTTTTGGAATTAAGATTTGAAAACAATTTTTCATCTTTTAGTATTTTCATTTTGAAGTCTTTTTTCCTTAAAGTATTATCAATGTAGTTTCATTGTTTAATATATATTACCAAATCTGACCCGTGGCGTAGTATACGCCGCAGAATTGCTCATATATAGTGCAAAGAAATGGGGAAGAGAACGGGAACAAATTTCCCGTAGTGCGCATAATGGAAGATGTTTTGAAGCATTACTTCATTTCCTTCTATATAGTGCGCATAGTGCGGCGCGGTACGAGTGTGCACACTACTACCTATATGTAGACTGCGTCGTCTTGTTTGCTCTAGTTTCTGGAGAATTATCTACTATATAAAGCTCAGTTGGTTTTTGTATGTTTGTATGAGTGTATGTTTGTATGTTTCACTTTTCGACTCTCAGTTATACAATCATGGAAAAACCAAATGACGGAAGGGAACCAAATTTTTCAGGACGGTTCCATTTAACCTGCAGATGGTTTTATTATTGTTTTTGTAATAGTCCCTTTTGCCTGAAAGCCGTAAGTTAAAAAGTCAGAAAATTTAGAGACTAAGAGAGAAAAATTAAATCTCATTTCCATATTGAACAACTTTAGATGGACGTTCAAAACGAGTTATTTTTGGTGCAGTATTTTTTCTACAAGACTTTATTTTGAGCGGTGCGATTTAAAAATTATTTTATTGTCAAATTACGGTGCGCACTTTTTCGCGTATGCGTCGTAAATTTTGCTGTGCTATCTTATTATAATAACATTCACATTTGGTTTGGCTTTGCGGTGCAGTGGCTTTTTTAGGGTAATTTCTTTATATTATAGATGGGTTAAAACTATTTCATTACATTTGTCACACAATGTATGGGATTTATTTTTAACATGTGTGAATAAAATTTGAGAGTTTTGTTATGTTGTTAAAAATAAATCAAAATTTAATTTTAAAAAATACAAAATTATGTAATTAGTGAGTGAATTTTATGTGGAAAGAAATAACCCAAGTCAAATGAACTTAATCGTAAAGTAGATCACTTAGAAGTGGTTTTTCTTTTATTTATTTTTTAAAATTTGATTGGTATGTTTTTATTCTAATGTATGTTTAATTTTTAATATCTAAATATAATATTATGCATGCAATTGAATACTACTCCTGTGGTTGTATTAAACTTAAACCTATTTTGTTTTATATTCATATAATGTTTGATATCTCCATCATCTTTTAATGATAATTGATTAATTAATTTTTCTATACCTACAAATGTATAAACACTGAATCATTAATCAAGATTACTCCAACTTAAATTACTATTTTACTTGCTCATTCCTTTAAATCTACTTATTAAAGTTGTGCAACAATGATCTTGACATACTTATAGGACCAATGCTGTATATTTTGTTTACATAAGCTAAACAAATTTACAATTTGATCTCTGGCTACGATACTTATTAACAGAATTATATTAAACTAAATGCAAGTGAACATAAAATCACTTATTTAAGTAGTGCTGTGAATTAAACATGTCATGAGCATTGTCTTGTAGCCGGAATAACAGACATATATAATTATATTTTTAGACATTGTTACCCATCCCTTTATAAAAAGACCGGTGAATTTTTTTGTTTTATGGAATATAATTTGTTTATTTTTCATAAACAAAATCCGGTATGGGGCTTTGAAATATAATATACAAAATATGATGATTCATCGGGAAACGTGATCTAAAACAGAATTGCATTTTTTTTGTTTGGTTGAAATTATACCAATAGCATAAAAGCCGTAAATTTAAATCATATAATATAGAGACAATTATATATATTATATGTCATTTCCATATTAATACACACATAAAGACGGTCAAAAACTAGAGATGTTTTTGGTGCAGTAGTTTATAATTTTAAAAAACCGTTAAAAAAACCAAGTTTTTCACTATAAATCCTTTATGTACTAGACGTAAATAAAAGAATGTTCATTATAATACGCAGCGCAAGACCATCCAAAACATACAAAATTGCAGTTGTGTCGTAAAACATGTTTAACATAATGCGCACCGATCACGAATATGTTTATAAAAAGTGTTTTCAATAAAATACGCACCTTATTGCGCAATAGAAAGGTTGTTCAATATAATACGCACCGCGACACTCTATCTCAAAAAATAACATGATGCATAGGAATAAAAAAAATAATCTAAAAATTCAATAATTTAATTACAGTACATGCGATCGATCTGAAATATTGATACATAGTTTTTTATCATCGCCACAAAACTGCCTGCTAAATTTCAGCTCGCTAGCTTACGGGGAAGTTGGTTAAATATCAATCCAAAGTTTTGGCGACCGACAAGCAATCAAGGGTTCAAACAGACACCACGAGTTAATATAAAGGATTTTTAAAAAGACTTTATTTTAAGTGGCCCGCTTTCAATTAACTTCCATTGACTAAAAACGGTGCGCAAATTTTATTGTTATTTTTTTTTAAAAATTAATTAGACTGTGTTAGTTTCTTTAAAATTCTTTTGGAAGTTTTATTAAATTTACAACATTTATAATTTAGAGAAGGGGGAGGTTAGTTCCTTATCTTATAGCTGCTGTTACAAATATTTCATTACTTTAAATAGTCTAACGATGTGGGGGCGTAAATATATATTCGTCAAGACGGTTGTTATAAAATTTGTAAAAAAACTTTTCGTTAACGTTATTTAATACCATAAAAATTATGTGCAAATTTGATGAGGAACGGAATTCAGTACATGAAAATAACCCATGAGTAAAGAAAATTAGAAGTTAAATATTTTTAGAAAATAGTAATAACTAGACATATACCCGCACTCTTTTAGCGGGAGTGTGCTGATCCTTTATCCCAGTATTAGTTGCTGGTTATTACAATTTTTATATGCCAAGTTAAATTTCAGATTCATCTATTAGTCAAAATCTTATGGGAAACAGAGATATGCCATTTTACCGCGTGAGTTGTTTTCACTTAATGCAGTGCCTTTTAACATTACCTTACTATTTAAAAGATAGGATTTATTAAATAATGAATCTTCAAGACCATAATAACTAAATTTACTATTTAATTCCCACTTGTACAAAATAAACATAACTTATAGGTTTTCCGAAAGAGCTCTACCACCCTCGTCACTCAAAAATTTAATATATAATTACGAAACTGCATCGTATCACAATTGTAAGTTATATAATATTTGTAACCGCGTCTATGAGATAAAAAACATGTGGCACTATCCCTTAAAAAGGCAAAAGCTACATAACTCATAGCGCAAATAAACAAAATTATAAATGTACTTTCTAAAATACTTTTTAAAAAAAACCAAAAGCAGTCGTATAAAAATAATATTAAAAATGTGCACACCATATTTAGACAATCAAATATTATAGAAAGCTGGCCGCATAAAATAAAGTCTTGTTATAAAGTAAATGTACTGGGCCAAAATAACTCCTCCTTTTGACGTATTCATAGTTGTTATAACAGAGAAGTAATATTTAACATTTTTATGTCTCTATATTTTACGATTTATATTGATGGTTTTTATGCAATGTGTATAATTTAAAAGAGGAATCTTTTTTTTCTTCCCTATTTCTGTTAAGGCAACATATTTTGTAAATTATATTCAATGCATACACACACACACACCAGATGTTCTATCTGAAAAATAAAAAGAAAAGAAAAAAAAAGGATTCAACCGTCTGTTAATAAGCACATATGAAAAAGGATTAAAAAGCAATTTTAGAAAAGGCATATGCTATTCCGACTATAAAGGAATGAAAATAAAAACATATTCAATTCAAAATTCATATTAATTACGCGTATTCAGGATCAATTTATTAAATTAAGTCAACTTCTGTTAATACGCTCAGTAGCGAAAGTTTATAATGTATAGTGTAAATAAAGCTTATGTAAACTGATTTAAAGTGTACGTTTATTTGACATAGGCCATCACTTTCAACATAAAATAAACTCGCTACATCTATGGTTTTTAATTAAATGTCGAGTTATGAATTAAATTTTAAAAAATCGCAATTTCATTCACACATGTAAACTATTAATACAATGCATCTTGAAAAAAATTGAAATAAAATAACTTAAATGCATATGTAATATATAAAGCTCAGTTGATGTTTGTAGGTTTGTTTGTATCCATTAAAAAAAGGCCACTGCCTTGTTGACATTTTTCCAAAAGATCTCTACCACTGTCGTTACTAAAAAAGCTTTTATATATTTACGACACTGCATCGTAACACAATTGTAATTAATACAATATTTGCATCAGCGTCTATGAGATAAAGATAAAATGACACTACCCCCCTCAAAGGCAAAATCTACTTAACCTATGGCGCCAATGAATTAAATTATACATGTTATATGTGAAATGTACTTTCTAAAATACTTGAAAGAAACTAAAGCAGTCGCTTTAAAAAGAATTCAAGAAAACTGCGCACCGTATTTATACAATAATAATAAATTATGGTTATAGAAATATTCTGGCTTAATAAAAAGTCTGCTCATAACAACTGGATCAAAAATAACTCTACTTTTGTAAAATATTTATAGTTGTTTTAACATGGAAATAATATTTGAATTGTTATATATTTGTTTCTACATTTACGTTTTAAATTTACGGCTGTATGCAAATGGTATAATATAAAGGAATGAAATTATTTTTTGAGTCACCTTTATGGCCCAACAACAGATTTTTGTTTCTAAAAAATAAAGAAAGTAGGCTATATTCCTAATTCAAAAATAAAATAAAAATCAAATCAAATTTATGTTAAAAAAAGCATGTGAAACCATGACAATAATTGATTTAAAAAATGGAATATGTTAATCCAACTAAAAAGAAATGAACATAACATATTCAATCCGAAATACAAAATAATTAAGCGTTTTCACTTTATTTAGTTTAATCTACTTATGTTAATAGGTCCGGTAGCACTAAGTGTATAGCTTATGTAAAAGACAAACAAAATATAAATGTTATATTAATAGGACACAGATAAATTTAAGATGCGTACACGAAAATGTGCGCACAGTAATCAGGCGATGAAAGATTTTAGAACGCGCACCGCTAAGAATGAAGCCTTGAAAAAAATACTGACACAATTATTACATAAATAGGATTTTATATAATGTCGAGTTATGGAACAGAAAATAATTAAAACAAATTCCCAATTAAATTTAAAAAGTAAGCAATTAAAACTAATGCATCGTGTGGCAGTTGTAATTAAATATGTTCAGGTGTTTATAATATATATAAATTACCAGTAAAGAAAATGACAATTCTTTGTACTGCACAGCTCAAATTAAGAAGCGTACACGAAAATGTGCGCACCGTAATTGTTGAGTTGTTGTTGAGCCTTCTCGTACATGAGGGGCATCCACCGATCATCGTCGGCGTCTGCGATTCCTCCAAGGGCATAGGCCACCTACGAGAGACCTCCAGGCATCTCTATCCTGGGCCAGCTTCTCCAGGATCTTCCATTCATGGCCAATTCTCTTGATGTCTGCCTCCAATTCTCGGCGCCAAGTGTTTTTTGGACGGCCGCTTTTCCGCTTACCCTGTGGGTTCCATTTCAGGGCTTGCTTTGTTGTGTTAGAAGCAGGTTTTCTTAGTGCATGACCTCCACCGCTTCTGGAGAATCCCTTCCTCAATGGGCTTCTGGAGAATCCCTTCCTCAATGGGCTTCTGTTTTGTCCGCTTCCACGGTTCCTGGTTGCTGATTTTGTCTGGCCAGTGAATTCTGAGAATCCTTCTTAGACAGTTGTTGATGAAGGACTGGATTCTGGTCAGGTTTACGGCCGTTGTTCTCCATGTCTCGGCTCCATATAGCAGCACAGGTTTTACCATAGCTTCAAAAATCCTTACTTTTAACTTGCTGCCTAAGTTATTAGAGACCCAAACATTATTGAGTTGCTGGAAGGCTGCTCTTGCTTTTCCGATCCTTATTTTGACGTCCGCATCTGTACCACCTTGTTTATCTACCACGCTTCCAAGGTAAACAAAACTGTCCACCTCCTCAAGGGCTTCTCCTTCAAGCATAATGGGTGATGTACTGGTGGCATTAACCTTGAGGATTTTACTCTTCCCTTTGTGAATGTTGAGACCCATGCTAGCAGAAGTGGCTGCGACAATGTTTGTTTTCTCCTGCATCTGTTGTTGGGTATGTGCAAGAAGGGCAAGATCATCAGCAAAGTCAAGATCATCCAGTTGATCCCACAAGGTCCATTGGATGCCATTCCTTTTCTGCTGTGTAGATGTTTTCATCACCCAGTCAATGGCTAACAGGAAGAGGAATGGTGACAGCAAGCAACCTTGTCTCACACCAGTCTTCACCTGGAAAGCATCTGTCACCTGATGGCCATGGATAACTCGGCAGTTTATCCCTTCGTACATGTTTCTGATTATATCAGTAATCTTCTGTGGCACCCCGTAATGCCTTAGCAATCTCCACAGGGTTTGCCTGTCAACACTGTCGAAGGCTTTTTCATAGTCAACAAAGTTGACGTAGAGCGACGAATTCCACTCTAGTGACTGCTCTAGAATGATGCGCAGTGTCGCTATCTGGTCCGTGCAGGATCTGTTGGTGCGAAAGCCAGCTTGTTCGTCCCGCAACAGAGGGTCTACAGCGTTTTTCATCCTGTTAAGTAGTACACGGTTGAAAACCTTTCTTGGGATGGACAGCAGGGTGATCCCTCTGTAGTTCGAGCAGGAGCTTAAGTCTCCCTTCTTTGGGATCTTGATAAGGTATCCCTCTTTCCGATCGGAAGGAACTTGCTCCTCTTCCCATATCTTCATAAACAGAGGGTGTAGCATTTACACACTGGTTTCCAAGTCCGCCTTCGGTGCCTCTGCTGGGATGCCATCAGGTCCCGCAGCCTTTCCATTTCTGAGTTGTTTAATGGCCCTGCTAATCTCTTCTTTGGTGGGACTATTACAGTCAATTAGCAGTTCATTATGGGCTGGTTGGATATCTGGTGGATTCCTTGGTTCAGGCCTGTTTAGGAGCTCTTCAAAGTGCAACTTCCATCTCCCTCTCTGTTGCTCCTCACTTGGTATGGTGTTTCCCATTTTATCCTTCACTGGTCTCTCTACCTTGCTAAATTTCATTGACAGCGTCTTAATGGTATCAAACAGTTCCCTCATGTTCTCCTGGTGGGCTGCATCCTCTGCTTCTTTAGCAAGTTTATCAACAAATTCCTTCTTGTCACTTTTGATGCTTTTCTTAACTTCCTTATTTGCATCTGCATACTCCTTCTGGGACTTGTTTTTCTGTTCTCGGGTGTGGTTGTTATTCACTTCTGATTTATTTATTTTCCTTTCTTCTATTTTACTCAGCGTACCTGCTGTCATCCATTCTTTGTGTGCCTGTTTCCTGTTTCCTAGAACTTCTTGGCATGTTGACTGGACTGTTTATTTCATGCTTTGCAACTTTCCTTCGGTGGTTTCATCTTCAAGTATTTCTTGTAGGACTTGGAACTTATTGAATAGTGAGATTTTGAATTCTTCCTTTTTGGCTTGGTCCTTCAGGACGGAGGTATTATACCGACTCCTGTATGCTGTTTGCTCGGTATAATGTCTCTTTAGTTTTAATTTCATCCTGACCACAAGAAGATGGTGATCTGAGGCAACATCAGCTCCCCTGGTAACACGTACGTCTTGGAGAGATCGCCTGAATTTTTTTACAAATACATACAAGGTCTATTTGGTTCATCGTTCTCATTTCCGGTGAGACCCATGTAGCTTTGTAAATCCTCTTGTGCTGGAAAATACTCCCCCCCCTATGACCAGGTCTGCTGTGGCACATAGGTCCGCAACCCTCTCACCATTGTCGTTCATCTCGCCTATCCCTTGCTGTCCCATAATCTCTTCGTACCCTGTGTTGCTATTGTCGATCTTGGCATTAAAGTCTCCCATGAGGATGACGATGTTCCTCCCTGGACTATGGTCATTACTCTATTGTAGAATTCTTCTTTTTCTCCTTCATCACTTTCATTGGTTGGTGCGTAGCATTGTATAACATCTAGGTTGATGCTACGTTTCTTTGTTCGAAAGGTTGCTAAAAGAATTCTAGGTCCATGGGCCTCCCATCCAATGAGTGCTCCTTGTGCTGCCCTTGATAGCATCATAGCAACACCCAGGGTAAGTGGGGCATCGTCTTCTTCGTGTCCCGAAAATATCACCATCTCTCCTGAGATTAATCTCTTCTGTCCCCATCCAGTCCATCTTGCTTCACTAATTCCGAGAATGGTGAGCTTATAGCTCCTCATCTCAGCGGCTATTTTTGCAGCTTTACCAGCCTCGTACATGGTGCGGACATTCCAAGCTCCAATGACGGTGGTAGTCCTGGTAGAGATGATGGGTGTCGGCCTAATAGCTTCCAGGTTTTGGCTTTCACTATTAGGCGTCATATTTTCCTCCTCAAGGAATCCATCCTCTCCCAGGACTGAAATGTCTTTTGTTACTCTTTTCGGTGTTTTTGTAACTATGACTTTTTACACGGCAGGGTTGTTGGCCTTGCGCACAACCACTTTGGGGGTTGCCCCTCACAGCTCAATGGGTAGCTGCCTTTGTTCGGGTTAGGTCCCTAGCCTTTGTGGATCCCTACACTTCCTACAAGGCAGTAGGGCTGATTTTGGTCCACCCCGGGTATTTTATTTCCCCGGTACCTTCCATATCTGGTGGGCTTTCCCCTATCCGCTGGCTGGGGAGGCGCTCGATAGAAGATCAGCATCTCCCACGAGGCACCGTAATTAGACAATATAATATTTTTTGAATGCGCACCGCTGAAAATAAAGTATTGGGGAAAAAAAAACTTCACCAAAAATAACTCGCTTTGAACGGAATTTGAACGTCCGCGTAAAGTTGTTCAATATAGAAATGAGGTTAAATTTTTCATTCTTTGTCTCTGCATTTTCTGATTATTTAATTAACGACATTCGGGCATAAGGGACAATTACAAAAACTAACTTAAAACCATCTTCAGGGTAAAAGGAACTGTCCGGTCAAATTTGGTCCCCGTCCGTCATTTGGTTTTTCCGTGGGTGTATATCAAACAGAAAGTCGAAAAGTGAAACATACAAACATACATTAGACAAACATACAAGCAACAACTGAGCTTTATATATTAGATAATATTTTTTTAAATTTTCAAATATATACAATAAATTATAAAAATATCTACAATCTAAACAAAGCATATTTCAAGTTTATAAAGATTTGATACTTCCTTAATCTATATTTTTATCGTTGTTCTTAATTCAACTAATTTAGTGTCACCTTTCTACGCTAATAAAAGTGTAAGCCCTTTCTCACGTATGGTCAAATTTACCACATGAATAAAAGTTATAAAAGTTTAAAGATTGTAAGATGTATGCTTTTCACTTTAATAAATAAAGTTAAGTACGACTGAACTTAAAAAAGTTTGAGTAAAATCGCTTTTTCCTATAATAGCTAAATTAATATAATCTAATGACTGGTTACCGGACTTATGGATATAACTTAACTATACCAAACTTAGTTCACGTGAACCTGATAACTCATTTGAATTTTACATCGACTTGAGCTTATTTTTTCCACTTTTATCTGTCCATGGTACACAAATTTTTTTTTAAAATTTATATCTTTGTTTTACACATGTTTTTAAGCGATATGAGATCAATCTTATTAAATTTAGTTGGCAAATAAATTATATAATTTCTGGAAACAAAAAACAGGGAAAAAAAGGTGCAGTGGTAGAAAAAAAAGTGGGCGTTATGATATAATTTACAAAATATAATGTGTTATTAGAAAACGGGAATAAACAAAGAATTGCATACATTAGTGAAACAGCAACATATTAGATTTTGGAAAATATCGGTAAATAGGAACGTTTTGGTGAAAGGAAAAAAGGAACAAAATATTTATAAAAGCAGTCTTGATATATTTTAATTTGTTTTTTGTTAAATGATTTTTTTCATTCCTCCTTTAAGTTCTATCAGCATATTAAAGACTACATGTGTTTTATTTCGACTGTAATCCCTTGCTACGTTGGATCTAAAGCAATGAAAAATGTTCCTATATAGTATTTAAAATTAAATTAATAACCTCTTGAATGGTTTGTTTATTTTCACAGCACTCTTTGTATATTTGTCTCAGAAATGGAGAATTACATTGTTTTATATGTATAATTCTGACAAACTGAAAGATGCATTCTCAAGAGTGAGCTCAGAACAAAATTTAGCTATATTATAACCAGAAGGCCCAAGTTAAAGCGTCGCATAACATAAAAACTTACAAAACAAATAATTATTGGCATATTTTCATCTACGTAATAAAACTTTAGAGGACAGTACACTTCCGCTGTATAAGCCCGAGTATATTTCTAGTATATATATAATATATAGATTTTCTTATTAACTTTGCTCTTCTATATGTTTATATGTTAGTAATTTTTTGCAAAGTACTTCTATTTATTGCATTATTTTGCCTGGAATATTTTAGAAGCTTGACATTGAGAGGAGATAACATCAAATTGTGAACTTGTGTAGAGTAATTAGTGTAGAGGTTTACTTTTCTTTAATAGTGGATAGCAGCTGGATAGCGAAGTCAATAGTGCGCTCGCCTCACAAGCTGAGGGGCGTGGGATCTAGCCCACGTTAAAGCCACAATAAAAAATGTTGATGAATGATTATCGCTAAAAAGTCCTCCGCTGACCTGGAGAGAAGATGGGCGCCGCCAAGGTCTACCAAGCCCCGAGAAAGTTCTAATGGAAACATTAGAACCCCTTACGACCAAGAGGTTATGGGACACACCACCCGAACCTCAATAGTATTGATACAATTATTTTTCCTTTATAAACGACAACTTGTTCGCAACACCTTGTCCACATGAAAGCAGTTCACTGCCCCTCGTACATTTTACAGTTTAGCGATCTGCTTTACTGGCCTGCAGCTAATGCTGAGGCGGGAGTTAAGTCTTTAACAAAATAATTAAAGATCGCATCTCTATGTGAACTACACATGATGTTGCACTGGATTGGGAATGGTTTGTTTCCTCAAAATCAAAGTTTTTATTTCTGTTGCCATTGGCATTGTTGGATGTCAGATTTTAACTCTTTTTGTTATGTTTTCTAAAGGTTTTTTTTAGAATTGCAAGGAATTCGATCTAACGATAAGCCTCAAAAAGACCAACATCACGAGACAAAGCACATTGAGGGAAACACCTTGGATGTTGTCGAGGATTTCACCTACCTTAGCAGCAGCATCACAAGCACACTCTCCATGGAAAAGGAAATAGAAACCAGAATTGTTAGGGTCGCATCGTTAATGGCAAGGCTAAATCAAAGAGTATGGAACATTGCGCAGCTCACTCCTTTATGGCAGCGAGTGCTGGACGACTTATGCCTAGCAAAACCAAGCAGCTTAACAGTTTCCGCTTGCGATGCTTGCGTAGGATCCTACACATCAAGTGGCAGGATAAAATCACAAATGTGGAGGTACTCAGGAGGAGCCATATGCTGAGTATGCACTCAATCCTGAGTGAGAGGCGACTGCGGTGGTTGGGCCATGTTCATAGGATGGGCCGGGAGAGAATTCCAAGAGCCCTGCTTTATGGTGAGCTGGCAACTGGTGTGAGGAAAAGAGGTCGCCCCTTCCTGCGCTACAAGGACATCTGCAAGAAAGACATGTCCTTGGCGCGCATCGATCACAAAACGTGAGAGTCCATTGGCGCGGAGCGCACACCCTGTTGGTCAAAAGTTCGTGAGGGCATTCAAGTTGCGGAAGCCACCCTCACCTAGGGTTGCCAGACGGCCGGCAAAAGGAGGACATGTTCTCCTATTGAGCTCATTGTCCTCCGTCCAGCAGGCAAAGCTAAAATCGTTTAAAATGTCCGGCTTTCTTCAAATTTTAAATTATAATTTTTATGTATCTTTGTAACAACGATTACATATTATGTTCACTTAAAAAAACCTAGATTATGGCTATTTTTGAAATAAAAAACTTTAAAATCTAGACAAGGACGAAAAAAGACTAGACCTATGTTGAAAAACCTAGCGCTGGCAGCACTGGTGCTGTATTATCCATGGTCAAAATGTTAATATTATTTCGGGTTCTGGTAACAAATTTGTAATTGTTGCCATCTATGTTTATGAAAATGGCTTCTACAAAGAGAAAATACAAATTCTCGAACACTATGAAAAATAAGTTTCCTTGCATCGTTGAAGGACGAAATGAGAATGAGACAAAGAGTTGTGTATACATTATTTACTTGTCAGTTGCCAACAAAGGAGCTACTGACGTGGAGTGCCATGTTGACAGTGGGAGACATAGAAACCGTATCAAACTGTTCGCGTTATCGATCAAACTAACGTCTTTTTTCAGCCCAAGTCTTCCAATGTGTGGCTGAAAGTACATGAAGCTGAAGCAACTTAGCATTCCATGCAGGTTGGCATCATCAATCTTAAAACTCGCTGACCTGCACATCTGGGTGGATGCACATATTAATTGAAGATATGAAAATCGCTAAAAATAACGCTTTTACAAAAACAAAGACTGAAGCAATAATAAACGAATGTAATTGTCCCAACTCCCCACACTGTTGATCAATTGGGTAGGTCATTAGATGGCATTTAACATTTTCGTCCGAGAAATGTCCTGTAATTAATCAGATAATAAGGTAATGATTGTACAATTGGCTATTTAAATGATTTTTTGTGACATTTTGAAAACCAAGAATTCACTAAGAGTAAGATACACTTAATTGGCAGCTATTACAAAAAAGTGTAGTGATTGTGAGTTTAATCCGGGACGACTCAAATGAAATATTCAAAATGTCCTCCTTTTGTCGTCCTTCTTTTTATTTTATTATGTCCTCCTTTTTGTTCTATTATTTCCTCCTTTTGGTGTCCACATATCTGGCAACCCAACCCTCCCCGCCAGGAGAGAATAGAGAAGAGACTGGAGAAAGGGGAAGGGGGGAAGAGGAGCAGGAGTCAACGCCATCGTCCCCTGAGGACGGACGGATGCCATATACCTATATGCCAGAACGAAAAAGACATTATCTCATATGGTAATGTTCCTTTTTTAAATATACAAGCAGAAATGTATATATAGTTGTAAAGATATTTATGACTCGGATAGGTCCACTAAAGTGACTGAAATTTAGGTTTATTGGCAAAGGCTGATGAGACTGACAGGTCTATACAGAATACCAGGATATTTCAGGATTGTTTTAACAAAACTGGTAAAACTGAGTGCCCGGATAATTCTATTAATAGAAAGCCGCCCTAAATTAGTCCAGGCCTATTGTTTGATGAATACGTCAAGAACCCATAGCAACACACACAAAAAGGACTTTCTTCGAATTAATCTAAAAATAAATGAACTTTCCTTACTATTAAAGAAGAAAACATGTTAAATCCATTGGAAAGAAATAAGGAAAAGGTGTGGCACAGTCGTGAGTATCCACTTTAAACTCGAGATATTTTAGTTTTTGAAGACACGTCGTTGGTTTTATTAATAAAATAAAGCAAAACCATTGGGTGGGAATTCTGGAAATAGTTTCAATGTTTGGCAACAAAGAGGGTATGTAGTGAGAAACAGAGAGGCAGAATCCTAACAAGGAGTGAGATGAATGGCTCAGGTTTAAAAAGACCAAAAGTAGCTGGGGGTCCAGGAATGGAGGAGAAAGTCACAAAAAGATACGACTGAAAAAAACGTGGTTGAGCATTTCAGGGCCCTGCATGGCCTGCTGCGCCAAGGATGCTGCTGCTGTGAAAGTAATTTAAAACTCCCCTAATACTTATTAAAATACATGTATCGTTCGTTATGTAAGTGTAAATGGCTCTTGATAAATAACTATATTCAGTTTTATTAGAATTAATACATCTCTCTTGCATTATGTATATTCACTTTATTTCCCTAAGGAAGATAGTATCCTAAGGAAAGAGATACATTTGATAAGTTAATTCCATAGTATGAATGTGTTCGTCTTAACAACCCTCCTGAAAGTTCACGGGGTGGATAGACACAAAATATTATCTTGGAGTGCACTCTTTTGAAACCGCTGTTTCGGAAAAGTCTTACATAGACATTATTTTATATATAAACAAGAAAATCTAACTGCTATATCATTATATACCTATCCTCATCTACCCATCTCTGTCTCAAGTGTTTCAACAATGGCGTAAAAATCAAATATACAAAATTTGTCTATGGCTTTCAGAGATACCTGAGTGGCATCACCATCAATGATCACTGTTTTTCATGCAAGTGATCTGCTAGTAAAGAATACAAATCAGCACATGTTTTCAAGTTCACGTGCTCGTTTTGTAGAGCTTGACTGAATCTGTGAAAATGTAACACTTCTTCCCAAAAGACAAGCGTGAGAGCAAATTCTAATTCTTGTATCTTCTTTGCAATGTGTGTCTGCTTCTCTTCTGGTTTCCCCCTTCTGTGACAGGTCTTATTTTGTGTACACTCTAACGCTTCTATAATCTGAGGATGAGACTTTAGAATAGCTTTCGTTCCAACAGCATATGCTTCACATCTGGTATTGGAAAGAGAGTTTACCAGCGTTCAATCCACAAAGCATCTTTTCAGAATCTTCCATCTGTTGGTTGAAGCTGAGAAAAAAGTATCGATCAGTTGCACTGTATGGAAGAAGTTTACTGCCTCTAAACAAGAGTCAACGGCACTTCAGCCTACCAGATTTAGTGAATGGGTAGCACAGGGTATGTAGATAGAAAACTAATTTTCCTCTATAATTTGGTTCTGCATGCCCTTGTAATACCAAGACATATTAGCTGCGTTATCTGGGACTGGCCTTTGATTTCGCAAAATCAATATTGCAAACTTCACGTAAGTACTGCAACTCTTGCTTAGCCATACCTTCACAGGTGTGACTTTGCAGCTCCAAAAAAGTCAAAAAGCGCTCATTGGGCTCTCCATGTACCAGGTATCGAAGAAAAACGCTTAACTGATCTATACGTGAAATATCGGGTATTGACAAGCTGAAATAAACGGAAGCCTTTACTTCATCTATAATTACTTGATGGACTTTTGGGGACAAAATTTTATTCAGTTCTTCACATATAGTTTGGGATACATAAGAAGGATTTCCTTTTCCAGAATTTACTTATTTCGCAATGTGTGATGCTAAAAATGGATCAAACTGACTGACCAACTCCAGCAACCCTAGAAAAATTCAATTTTGTAAAGATTCAAATTTTTCATTTGTCCCTTTAAAAGCGATTTCACGGGTGTATTAATATTGCACGGGGCCCCTGGCTGCAATTCCACCTGTGGCCCTGTCAAGCCACTTTATTATACAATTTAATACGTTTGGGGTCCCTTAATTTAGTCTTAAATCATTGGGGGCCCTTGGCTTTAGCCCAATCTGCCTTCCATTTAATCCGCCCATGTGCGATTTAATATTACATTTGCGATTTGCTAACGTCATGTCGATTATGGACAATATACCTTTTTTTTGAGGACTTGTGGTGCCCCCCAAACGCTTGGTGCCCAAGGCACGCGCCTTGTTTGCCTATAGGTTAATCCAGGCCTGATTTATCTACTATATATAAGATATATATATATATATATATATATATATATATATATATATATATATATATATTAAAAATCAAATCTACATTGGGAAAAATGAACAAGCAACAAATTTATTTTTAAAAAAGTATAAGCGCTCTAATTTACGATAAAGTTTATTTCATTTGGGCCAATTTTTTACACGTAAAATTCCCTCACATAATTATTATATTTTAAAATTAAGTTGTGAATAAACAACATAACAAACCTCTTAATTTAAAAATAAATTCCATTCATCGTGTGACGAATGTAATTAAATAGTTTTAACCCATCTATAATATAAAGAAAGTATTCGTATAAAAAGCCACTGCTTTGTACCGCAAGGTCAAACCAAATATTAATGTTATTATAATAAAACTAGGTTGTGCTGCAGCGCCTACTTTTTTTAAAAGCCCAACTAATTTGTCCTTGTTTGATTAATATGAAATATTAAATTTTCTGAAATGTACACAAAGTATTTTATAATAGAAGTTGCAGGGCGCCTACGGCGCCCACTTTATTTTTTGTCAGAAGCCCAAGTAACTTATCCTTTTTTGATCAATACGAAATATTAAACTTCCTGGAATGTCCACAAAGTATTTTATAATTAACAATCATCTAATCCTCTTTTTACATTGTTCCCTTTTCCAAAATTAATATATTACCTAAAACAATGACGTCATATACTATTTTTACAGCGCATCTTTAATTTATAATCATTTTGCGCACCGATGCACACCTTGTATTTTAAAATATAATATAAAACAATGACGTCATATAATATTTTTTACAGTGCTAATCACCACACGATTTTTTTAACTACTATAGGCTGTTGTACATCGTTCCTCAGCGTTCCAGGTCCTGTGACTTGGACTATTATATTATATATATTACACAGCTCAATCTAAGATGGGTACACGAAACTGTGCGCACCGTAATTTGACAAGAAAAGATTTTAGAAAGCGCACCGCTGAATATAAAGTATAGGAAAAAATAGTGCACCAAAATGAACTCGTTTTGAATGTCCACATGAAGCTTTTCAATATGGAATTGAGATATAATTTTTTTTCTCTTTGTGTCTATATTTTCTGAGTTTTTAAATCCTTTATATTAAGTCGTGGTCCCTGCACCCGCCCTTGTCGCCAAAACTTTTGATCGATTTTTAACCCACTTTCTCGTAAGCTAGCGAGCTGAAATTTAGCAGGCAGTTTTGTGGCGATGATAAAAACTATGTATCAAAATTTCAGATCGATCGCATGTACCGTAATTAAATTATTGAATTTTTAGATTATTTTATTTATTCCTATGTTTCATGCTATTTTTTGAGATAGAGCGTCGCGATGCGTATTATATTGAACAACGTTTCTGTCGCGCAATAAAGTGCGTATTTTATTGACAACTCTTTTTATAAACATATTCGTGATCGGTGCGCATTATGTTAAACATGTTTTACGACACAACTGCAATTTTGTATTTTTGGATGGTCTTGCGCTGCGTATTAAAATGAACATTCTTTTAGTTACTCCTCGTACATAAAGGATTTATAGTCAAAAACTTGGTTATTTACGGTTTAAAAAAAAATAATTTACGGCTTTCGGGCAAAAGGGACAATTACAAAAACTATACTAAAAACATATGCAGGTTAAAAGGAACCGTCCTGCCAAATTTGGTCCACGTCAGTCATTTGGTTTTTCCGTGGCTGTGTCACAGAAAGTCGAAAAGTGAAACATACCAACATGCAAACAGACAAACATACAAAGATACAAAAACCAACTGAGCCTTACATATTAGATTATGTAATATTTTTAATGCAATGAGCTATTTTTAAATCCTTTATATTAACTCGTGATGTCTGCTTGCTTGCACCGTTGAACCCTTGCACCCTTGTTGCCAAAACTTTGGAATTTTGTTTAACCCACTTCCTCGTAAGCTAGCAAGCTGAAATTTTGCAGGCAGTTTCGTACCTATGATAAAAACAATGTTTCAAAATTTCAGATCGATCACATGTACTGTAATTGAATTATTGATTTTTTAGATTATTTTATTTATTCCTGTGTATCATGTTATTTTTTAGATAGAGTGTAAGGGTGCGCATTATATTGAACACCCTTTCTGTCGCGCAATAAGGTGCGTATTTTATTGACAACACTTTTTATAAACATATTCCTGATTGGTGCGCATTATATTAAACATGTTTTACGACACAACTACTATTTTGTATTTTTGGATGGTCTTGCGCTGCGTATTATAATGAATATTCTTTTAGTTTAGTCTCGTACATAAAGGATTTATAGTCAAAAACTTGTTTTTTTACCTTTTATTTATATTAATTACGCTATATTTTTGTGTAAATTTGATGTAGAGATTATGTGTGTACTTTTTAAAACTTCTTCTTAAACTCACGAAATGCGTTTTCGGATGGGGCTTAGCTCCAGACCCGTTGTGGGGCCGTGTACGACGCCCCTTCAACTCCCCGAGTCGTGTGGGCCTTCGGTGGTACGTCAACATAAAATGTAATATTTTGAGGTAACGGGCAAAAAAGTTTGCCGACCCTGCAGTAGAGGATCGGGGGCCCAGGGCAGAAGGGGACACCCATGTGGGTTTGTGTCTAGGGCACCAGGATGGCTTAATCCGGCACAGACTGGCAATTACAGTAGTCTGTGGGAATAGCCTCAAACCAACTGCTGAGAGTACAAAACACTGCAGCGCGGATTGTATTGACGATAGCCTCAAACCAACTGCTGAGAGTACAAAACACTTCAGCGCGGATTGAATTGAAGATGAGAAAGTCAGATCACATTAAACCGCCACTTAGGGATCTACACTATTTTCCTCTGCCTTAGAGAATAGACCCTTACCATTCTGTAACAATCGTATGGCTTTGTGAATGGAGCAGTGCTGCTGTATTTGAAGGGGTTAACTGACAAAATGGCCCCTACAAATGGGCCCCGACATAACGGCCCGGTCAAAACCACCCCTGACAAATCGGCCCCTTGAATAATAGATGTTAATTAATGGAATATAAATACAATCAAGTATTATATCAGTATTTTTACTCACCGATTCAGTGTTAGGTTTAGTTCACAAGAAACAATAATAATAGCATCACAAGAAAAAATTTAATAACAGTTACTCTAAATTCTATATGGTACCGAGTCACACTAGTTTGTTGGAAAGAAATAATACAATAACATCACAAGCAATAATTGTACAATTTGACCACTTTCTTACTAGATGAAAAAGTTGACAAAATGTTAAAACGTAAAAAATTAAATTGTGTTAAAAAAATATAAACAATTTGTCTGGGGCCGTTTTGTCAAGGGCTGTTTTGACCGGCGTCGTTTCAACCGGGGCCATTTTGATAGGGGCCGTTTTGGCCCGGCCGATTTGACCGGGGCTGATATGTCGGGACCGTTTTGTCCGGGGCCGTTTTGGCGGGTCACGATTTGAAGGAATTAATAACGAACATGCATCTCTAAATGGACATCTTCTTCACAGTTCCTACTGAAAGTTTACTGAGTGGATAGACACAGGAGGAAGTCACTTGCGGGCGCCTATTGATTCGACGGCACCAAAATAGTGGGAAAATGTTCTAAAATTTTTGAAAGAGAGTGAAATCAAAGAACATTTAAAGAAAATTTTGAATTTGAAGACTTTTTGATAGAGCTTTTGAACATTAAAATTATAGCGCACGAGCCTGATAGTCTAGCATGGGTTGTGTTAGCACTATAGAACTGAGAAGGAAGCATTCATTCATGCTCATGGGTTATTAAGCTCCCTTTCATATACACCACATGAAAAGTAAGCATTTGTTGTGGGAAATGGGATGTAATATTGTGACCAAATGTTGAGGAGTGTTATATTTCGTACACAAATGTAAGTTATAAGAGTTAGATAAACAGTTCATCCACTGTTATATAAACAGTTCATCCACTTGTTATATAAACAGTTCATCCACTTGTTATATAAACAGTTCATCCACTTGTTATATAAACAGTTCATCCACTCGTTATATAAACAGTTCAACTACTTATTACCTAAACAGTTCATCCACTTGTTATATAAACAGTTCATCCACTTGTTACATAAACAGTTCAACTACTTATTACATAAACAGTTCAACTGCTTGTTATATAAACGGTTCAACTACTTGTTATATAAACAGTTAAACTTCTTGTTATAATATAAACATTTCATGGATTTGTTATATAAACAGTTCATCCACTTGTTATATAAACAGTTCAACTACTTATTACATAAATAGTTCAACTCAGAGTTAAGAAGTCAGTATTCCTTCTCAGAATTGTCCTGGAGACTAATAATCAGTAAGGCTTTGTCCGTGGGGGTGGGTGGGATATTGGTTGGCAGGCATCTATTGTTGATGTTGGCCATGTCTTCCATTCTCTCAAGTAGCGTTCCCATCAAATCTAAGAGAATGCGTTAGCATACAACAGAAAGGAAGGCATCACTTCTGGTTTTGCTCTACCGCTCTAAGGTGTACCTGCATAGAGTTGTTTCATTTAGAGCAGACCAGATTTAATAAGGTATTTTCGGGATATTGGTAGTTATACACACTGAAAGTCGCACTGAAAGCGTTTGCCATAAACCCAGACACGTGGGAATTTGCTGCAATGGACCGTTCCACCTGGCGTTCTTCCATCCACGAAGGTGCCAGGTCATGCGAGGCAAACAGGATCACCTCCGCAGAAAAGAAGAGGCAAGCCCGAAAGGCCCGTGCTGTCAACCCTCCTGGAGATGTCCCACTCGTCCCTTGTTCCTTCTGTTCCCGAACCTTCCGTGCTAGGATCGGCCTCATCAGCCATCTGCGCACGCACAAACAAAGCCAGTCCCAGCAACCCTCGGATGACTAGAGTGATCTTCGTCGAATCGACGGACGAACAACAACAAGTTATACACGAGATTTTGTTCATTAAAAAAAATAAAAGATCTTGTAATACTGTCTTATCGATCCTTAAATTTTGTCGTATCAAGATCATTCCGCTAATTCTCTGACAACAGATTTCACATTATTACACACACACACACACACACACACACACACACACACACACACACACACACACACACACACACACACACACACACACACACACACACACACATATATACACACACATATATATATGTATATATATATATATATATATATATATATAATTATATATCAATATACATAATTTGAAATGTATGTCACGTCCCGTCCATGACGCTATGCGAGGTAACTCCCGATTTTAAAAAAATGAAAATATAGACGTAAAAATGTTGCTTTCGAGATTAACAAAATGTGTTTCTCGTCATAAAATATTGTGACATGACGTCATTTTTTTAGCTTTTATTAATGTGTGAAGGGAACGAAGTAAAAAGAGCCATGTTTTATTTGATGTGGTTAATATTATTATTATTTTTTGTATTAAATGTCCGTTTTTGTGTATGTGTCCATGTCAATATTATGTACGTAATTATAAATTTAATCTTCTATATCAATGTATAACATTCGTTTTTTGGTTTATGAAATTTACAATTGGTAGTCATTTGGTTGTCAAGTTTCGATGCGTTTTGAACTACAAAGCCATCATTTATTACTGCAAATGAAATTTGTCAACTTATGCTTCAGTTTAGCTTTTGTTTTTCTTTTATAAACTTTGAGATTGCATATTTGTATGTTTAAAAAAATAACATATTTAAAAATCGGACTCCTCCTCACAATAGTTTTTGTTTGATTTTTATTTTACATGTAATATTTATTGCGTCTTACCCTTAATTTTGAATAAAAAAATCTTTGCTCTTAATACAGAACTGAAAGGGGTGACTGGAAGGGGTGACTGAAAGGGGTGACTAGAAGGGGTGACTGGAAGGGGTGACTGGAAGGGGTGACTGGAAGGGGTGACTGGAAGGGGTGACTGGAAGGGGTGACTGGAAGGGGTGACTGGAAGGGGTGACTGGAAGGGGTGACTGGAAGGGGTGACTGGAAGGGATGACTGGAAGGGGTGACTGGAAGGGGTGACTGGAAGGGGTGACTGGAAGGGGTGACTGGAAGGGGTGACTGGAAGGGGTGACTGGAAGGGGTGACTGGAAGGGGTGACTGGAAGGGGTGACTGGAAGGGGTGACTGGAAGGGGTGACTGGAAGGGGTGACTGGAAGGGGTGACTGGAAGGGGTGACTGGAAGGGGTGACTGGAAGGGGTGACTGGAAGGGGTGACTGGAAGGGGTGACTGGAAGGGGTGACTGGAAGGGGTGACTGGAAGGGGTGACTGAAAGGGGTGACTGGAAGGGGTGACTGGAAGGGGTGCTGACTTGACAATAATGAAAACGTTTATTTAAATACCTAAAACGCGTATATTAAATTGTATATACGATTAACTGTTGATACGTTAATATTTTCTTTTATCCAGTGATAAACTTTACTTCAAAGGTTTCATGCAAAATAGATAGTTCTTTGTTATTCATATTTGTAAATAGTTACAATTTTTTGTTTACATGTTTTTGATAATGTAGAGGTTATAATGTATGGACCAATGGGCGCATAAACTGACAAGTCATAATAGATCTTGAGAAGGTGCTGACTTGACAATAATAAAAACGTTTATGTGAATTACTAATACGTGTATATTTAATTGTAAATATGATTAATTGTTGATAATTTAATCTTTTCTGTTATCCTGTGACAAACTTTGCTTACTACGTTTCATGCAAAATAAATAATTCTTTGTTATTAAAATGTGTAAAAATTACATTCTATTTTTTTACATGTTTTTGTAATGTTGTGGTAATAACGTATGGACAAATGGGCGAATAAACTGACAAGTCATAATCATCAATGAAGCTTAAAGAGCTTCAAATCCCAGATGTGTTTGATGTGGATCACATTACAGACACATAATTTATTTTTAACACACTGCCCTGTATTATTGGTGCACTCATAATTGGTGCGCACTATTCAATGCCGCAAGTTAACGTCCGGCTGACTCCTCAGCAATATTTGTTAATACTTCGAACTTCAATTTTCTTTGCTGCAGTGTCACTTTATGCTGTGTGTAATTCACTATGCATTTACTATTATCATGATTATATCATTATTATTCATGCAAACTTATATAACGCGAAGCCTAAGCTTGGAGGTTTTCTCATAACACATATATTCGTATATATAATCAAAATATATACTTTGCTATGTCCGTTCGTAACGCTAGATTTTAGAAAGCGCACCGCTAAAAAAATAGCCTTGAAAAAAATACTGAAAAAAAACAACAAAAAACAACAACACTATTTTCAAACGTCCGCATAAAATTGTTCAATATGGAAAAGAGATTTAATTTTTCTCTCTTGGTTTCTACATTTTCTGATTATTACTATGCGGCTTTCAGGCAAAAGGGACAATTACAAAAACTGAAATATCCATTTTGAAAACTTCCGTCATTTTGACGGGTAATACACTAGTATATATATATATATATATATATATATATATATATATATATATATATTAATACAAGTAACTAATTTGACACATTGTCAAAAAGAGGTGACTCTATATATCTAAATACATGTGGACATGCACCCGTGAAAATATGAAGAAAAAGAAACATTTGGTGCAAGTTAGTGAAATATGTTACCCATCAAGTGCATCAACTTCGTTGTCCTTGTACAAAACAAAATTACTTACATATCTAAAAACAAATATCACGTCCGAAGCTTAGTTGCGAAGAAAGACCAACTAAAGCTATGATTGTCAAAAAATTATTATTTTTAAATTAATGAGTTCTTTATTTAAAGTGTTTTGAATCTTTTCTCGTTAATATAAAATGAAATATATGTATATATATGTATACTATACACACACAAACATTAATCAGTTAATTCTCATATACATTTTGATCGTCAACTTCTTCGTCAGGTAGTGCCTTGACCGTTTTAAATCCCGATGACGTAGGACTGAGATTTCTGTCAACTGCATCCAAAGAGCTCTGCTTGCAAGGAAACGTAGTGTAGGGCGCCAGTCTCTTACTAATGTTATTGCATTTGTTTGCTGGCTGATTGGGGACGTCGACCAACCTTTTATGGTCTCCAAACGTGTTGTCGGTGGGGTTAGAATAAATGCTGTGTTCGTCCTTGATTAGGTCAATATTTTCTATGAAACAAATTAAGAACATCTTATTTATTGTACATGTATGAGAACGAGTTTAATAAAAGATAGCAAGACAGCAAACTCTTTAAAAAAGACTTGGATGCATCAATAAAATGGGAAACTAATTGGAGTATGTGATTCCAGTGGAGTAGTTAGAGCTTTTGCCACCCGGGGGTGGTCTCCAAATTGCCGCCCTTTCTAAGTCAATTAAATGATGGTTTTTATAAATTAATTAACATTAATATATACGTTAAGCCTCTTATTGTAGTGTAAGTACAGCCATTAAAACCTGGATCCTTCTTCTTTCAACATGGAACTGTTCTTTATCAATGTCAAAAGGGTCACTTATTTGACATTCAAATTCTTCAATTTGTTGGTTACATGGCATTATACGCGAATATTTTCTTGTAAGGACATGCAACTGTTCAAAGCATTCTTTTATTTCCTTTTTAAAAAAAATCTATCCATAGATTGATTGAACAAATCTTCGCACTTCTTGTTCTAAAGATTGCCCCTCGTCTCATTAATTTTCTCATGTTTTTCTCATTCTACTGAAAACTCGACGTTCAGTCAATATCTCTAACTCTTCACAATTTGTTTAGGGTATGCTATAACAGCATTTAATATTAACGCATCTCTTTGTTTAAAGAAATTGGTTTGCAAAGAAATTAGTTTTTTATGGTATTGAATAACATTTAACACTTTTATTTGCCAAAGTACCCGTTGAGGGCCGGGTTACTCCGAAGCGACCTATTCGTCCCACCCTCAATTTACTAGCAACGCTATTGAGCGGTGCCGGTGTAACAGGCCAGATTAAGCCCATGACCAGAATATACCCGGGTATAAGATGGCCTAGGCCAGAATATACCCCCGGGGTTAAACTGGCCTGGAGGGGTGTATTCTGTCCAGGTTTATTCTGGTCAGGGGTTTAATCTGGCCGGTTACACCGGTTTAGGGCCAGGAGCGCCAGTACGGATTAGCAAAAGGTACCGCAAAAAACGCAATGGACGCCAGCTCTGAGGAAACCTTCCAGTGAGGGTTACACCCTAGGTAGGTCTTTGATGATCCCCCGCACTTCGGTGGTCCTAACCATGGAAACTCGTTTGCTTTACCGGGGTGGCGCCAAAGTTGTAGCGGGTCGTAGTAGGGAATTCCACCCCTCCTTCTGAGATCAATCTAGTGGGAGGCATTTTCGACTTTAAGTCCTGGATGCCCAGGTGGCCGCTTCAGAAGCGACCGCTTCCTGGGGGAAGGGTTCACAGCTGTTACGTCCCTTTGGGGGCCAGAAAGCTGAGAGGCTCTTCCGGGAAGAACCATGAAGAGCAATAGGCTCGGGGCTTCTGATTTTCTTCCACATGTAGGATCATTTGACAAATACGTCGAGGAGCCGTAGCTTTACAGTGTTAATTTATTGGCGAGAGAAGGTGCAGCTCAGCCCCAACCCGATGACTCAACAAGAGGTCAGATCGTGGCTAAAAGAACACTTCCAAGAGAAGTTCTCCAGTGCTGGGCATCAGGAGACATAGACAGAAAAGTCTACCAATACATGCCGTGGCCGAGAAAAAACAATCCCTTGAGGAAACAGCCTCGCAACGATTAGACCCCCATCACCCAAATGATTACTGAGCACCTGCATAGGTTTGACAAGAGAAAGGATATCGGCTGACAAATATGTGGCGACGCCGAGTAGACGGTTGACCGAGTGCCCGACGCTGATCGAAAATGTGGACGGGTCGTTTCAAAAACTTTGGAGAGTTATCTTTATGACGATATCCGCTTGATGAGGCTTACCAGTAAAACAATGAAATGTGTATTAAGAGCATATGCTCGACCATAAAAAAAAAGAATGTCACATATTTGCATGTATTTCTGCGCATCATTAATTTCCAAAAATACGGATTCAAAGAAAGTGAGATAATATAGAAAAGAAAAAGGGTGCATTGAATTGAGTAATATTACAGCATCTAAAGGGGTTTTACTATTTTCTTCTTCAGTTGTCAATTTTCCCAGGCACTGGAAATGTTTTTAAAATTATATTTTTTACATTATTTACTGCTTTTACTCGCTTGCTCCAACAAGTTTCTACGCTGCGTTTGACAACTTGAGAAGAGACACGAGTGGAAGAGGAAAACAATGAAATCAACAGCACGAAAGTCGCAAAATTTTTTATGGAATCGATAGCAGTAAAGAATAAGTCCAATCGACCGCTGAATTTATGAATAAACCAACCCCGTAAAAACAGTTTTTGACTATAAATCCCTTATATGTGAGACATAACTAAAAGTATTGATTATGTTCAAACGTGACAAACATTTACAGACTGAAACCGAAATTACCTCCCCTGGCTTTAAAACTGGGGGGAGGGGGAGGGTGTGTGGACATGGACGGGTGGCGTCAACGTATTAACTCAACTCAAGGTGGTTTACCTGGTTAAAACACGAGATGTGTTCACGTATGGCTGGCGTGAAGTCAATTGACCCGTAAAATGTAAACAATAGCGACTTCTACATATAGTTTTATATAGATAAACTAAAAATACATTAATTTAATTACGGTACGTTCGATCGATCTGAAATTTTGATACGATGCATTGTTAGGTGACACGGGTCTGTGTGCCAAATTTCAGCTCGATGACATGACGGAAAGAGGGTAATTTTTTAATTACCCACTTTTTCCGCGTGCCCTCCCAAGACAGAGAGACAGAGACGGCGATGAAGTAAATATAAGGGATTCTAAATAAAACAAACTATAAATCCCTTATATATGAGACATAACTAAAAGTATTGATTATGTTCAAACGCGACAAATATTTACGGACTGAATCTGTCTTAACTCAACTTTGCTTTTAACCCGAAGTCTTGTCACCGATCGCTGGACCGAGCTCAGCGTGACACGCAAAATGTAAACAAAAGCATGCTGGTTTACCTGGTTAAAACACGAGATGTTTTCACCTGTGGCTGGGGTGAAGTCAAGTGACCCGTAAAATGTAAACGATAGCGACCGCTACATATAGTTAATATAGATAAACTAAAAATGCATTAATTTAATAAATGTACGTTCGATCCATCTGATTTTTTGATATGATGCATTGTTAGGTGACACGGGTCCGTGTGCCAAATTTCAGCTCGATGGCATGACGGAAAGTGGGTCATTTTTGACATTTGTTTTTCCGTTGTTGCCCGCCCAAGACAGACAGTGAGACAGAGAGATAGAGACGTCGGTGAAGTTAATATAAGGGATTTAAAAATATCGTGAACCTTCAAGATTATTAATTCACGGCGCAAGTATTTCTTCTAGTATCGGTGCCTGCGTACATTCCAAGCAAGTATTTCTTCTAGTATCGGTGCCTGCGTACATTCCAAGCAAGTATTTCTTCTAGTATCGGTGCCTGCGTACATTCCAAGCAAGTATTTCTTCTAGTATCGGTGCCTGCGTACATTCCAAGCAAGTATTTCTTCTAGTATCGGTGCCTGCGTACATTCCAAGCAAGTATTTCTTCTAGTATCGGTGCCTGCGTACATTCCAAGCAAGTATTTCTTCTAGTATCGGTGCCTGCGTACATTCCAAGCAAGTATTTCTTCTAGTATCGGTGCCTGCGTACATTCCAAGCAAGTATTTCTTCTAGTATCGGTGCCTGCGTACATTCCAAGCAAGTATTTCTTCTAGTATCGGTGCCTGCGTACATTCCAAGCAAGTATTTCTTCTAGTATCGGTGCCTGCGTACATTCCAAGCAAGTATTTCTTCTAGTATCGGTGCCTGCGTACATTCCAAGCAAGTATTTCTTCTAGTATCGGTGCCTGCGTACATTCCAAGCAAGTATTTCTTCTAGTATCGGTGCCTGCGTACATTCCAAGCAAGTATTTCTTCTAGTATCGGTGCCTGCGTACATTCCAAGCAAGTATTTCTTCTAGTATCGGTGCCTGCGTACATTCCAAGCAAGTATTTCTTCTAGTATCGGTGCCTGCGTACATTCCAAGCAAGTATTTCTTCTAGTATCGGTGCCTGCGTACATTCCAAGCAAGTATTTCTTCTAGTATCGGTGCCTGCGTACATTCCAAGCAAGTATTTCTTCTAGTATCGGTGCCTGCGTACATTCCAAGCAAGTATTTCTTCTAGTATCGGTGCCTGCGTACATTCCAAGCAAGTATTTCTTCTAGTATCGGTGCCTGCGTACATTCCAAGCAAGTATTTCTTCTAGTATCGGTGCCTGCGTACATTCCAAGCAAGTATTTCTTCTAGTATCGGTGCCTGCGTACATTCCAAGCAAGTATTTCTTCTAGTATCGGTGCCTGCGTACATTCCAAGCAAGTATTTCTTCTAGTATCGGTGCCTGCGTACATTCCAAGCAAGTATTTCTTCTAGTATCGGTGCCTGCGTACATTCCAAGCAAGTATTTCTTCTAGTATCGGTGCCTGCGTACATTCCAAGCAAGTATTTCTTCTAGTATCGGTGCCTGCGTACATTCCAAGCAAGTATTTCTTCTAGTATCGGTGCCTGCGTACATTCCAAGCAAGTATTTCTTCTAGTATCGGTGCCTGCGTACATTCCAAGCAAGTATTTCTTCTAGTATCGGTGCCTGCGTACATTCCAAGCAAGTATTTCTTCTAGTATCGGTGCCTGCGTACATTCACAGCGCAAGTATTTCTTCTAGTATCGGTGCCTGCGTACATTCCAAGCAAGTATTTCTTCTAGTATCGGTGCCTGCGTACATTCCAAGCACCATCATTAAACAGAGAGTTGGGCCTGAGAGACGAAGTAGGGGCAGAGACGTGCACTTGTGAGTACTACTTAACAGTGTCATCTATATCAGTGCTTCTCAAACCTTTTAGTATGGCGGAGCAGCAGGAATTTTTTCCATTGCACTAGGGACGGGTCAATATTTTACCTGTATTGACGTCGTAACGAAATGTAATTTATTTTATTTTATTTGTTTCATTTTATGTGCTTATTTGAGAAAGATTGGCATATTCTATAGGGTTAGAATTAATAGTTGCAAACGGACCATTATAATTTTATCTTTCTGTCCTTTCTTGATAACTTCTGCGTACCGGTGGCGGATGGTCCAAGAACCGGCACTGGTCCTCGGACTACCACTTTGAGAAGCACTGATCTATATGATAACGGGGTAATAAACATTCAATAAACATCGAGCACGGAGTAGTATAGACTTCTACTCGATGTCTGATCCATTGATGACTGTATCCAACAAATTTTAAAGATAATGTTTTCAATCCTACAATGACTTGACGATCAGGACAAATAGGCTATTCGAAATCATATAGTCATTCACAATTCGTAGAAATCGAGTTGTAAACTTATAAATCAAACAAATTGTTTATAACAACTAAAACTAAATATAGAAAATATGTGCCCCCCCCCCGGTGCGGATCGCACCCACCGCCCTCATCTAGGTACTGCTGCCTTTCAATCCTAAGAAACTGTCGACTATTACGAGTAAAATAATAATAATAAAATAATAATAAATAAAAAAATATAAATGTGAAATATTTCATCATTGAAAACTACTAATCAAAACTAAAATTGCAAAATAATTAGTAGCAATTATAAATGAGAAATAATCATGGAATCCCCATGTCAACGAAGAATTTAAAAAATCAAACAAAACCTTTGGCTTTACAAAGAGATACCTTTACAGGTGTAATAATAATATAAAACTGAAATGCTACCCTTCTTTGGTGAGACCTGTACTAGAATATGCATCTTCTGTATGGGACCCATACACCAAAGAAAACATTGATAAACGAGAACAAATTCAAAAAATAGCTGCCAGATTCATTACTGTAGAATATGTAAAACTGTCAAGAGTAAAACCATTAGTTAAATCATTAACTTGAAACACTAGAAGATAGAAGAACAAAGAGTAAAGTAGTAATAATACTTACAGCAATTAAATCTACTTGGAAAAACAACACAAAGATAATCTAATATAATGCTCAAATATATATATAGGGATAAAACGCTTTTCTTATTTAGTATGCAATAACAAATAAATTCTCTTTCTTCCAATCCGGAATATGGACGTCAAATGGGTTGTCTAAGGAAACCAGGAAAACCAAAACTCCAACAACATTTAAACTCTAATAAAAATGCAAGACTAGACATAAAGCATTGATAAGCGTAGGATGCAATAATCTTATGATTAAAGTAACGTCTGTAACATATAAAATAAGAAAAGATAAGATTAGATATGATAAGATAAGATATAAAATCTCAAATTTACCATTGATGTAATAGTCTAAACTTATTGGCGATTAATAAAAAATATACAGGGCATTTTTTCAAAATCCTACAAAATTTTGATATAAATGTCTTGTCACCCGCAAATCCTCACTCATGTCACTGGTTGCTTATTTATTTTACAACATGAGTTTATATATTTAACATCCACTTTGGAAGGAACGATGCTGTAAGATCAAGTACGTAACATAAAATTGTGCACTTCAATACCTGTTGATTTATGGTATTCGTGGTTGTCTGTATTTTCACTCTTGTAGCTGCAGTAATCCATGACGTGGTGGACTTTTCCAGCCTCTAGCCCCAGTGCTGATTTCTTACAAGTTTTAATCGTGATCAAAACAAGAATGAGAACGATCAACAACAGGATGCCGGAAGTGCCACCAAGGATGTGCATGTAGACCACCGGAACTGAATCGACCTGATGTTCAGTGGTGTTATCAACAGGGCATGGCGTGCACTGAACTCGCGAGGTGGTGCACTGAAAATCTCGCTGAGATACTTCGATGAGCAGTTTAAGCCGTACCATCCGTCCTCACAGGTGCTTTCTGCGGTTGAAAAAGAGATACCATAAAGGTGTGGGATTGCACCGTGTCTGTGTATTGTCATGTCAAGATATAAAACGAATATGTCTAATTTTCAAGTCATTTAAATATTGATATTAATCAAGAGCACTTTCATATTTAAAAAAAATTAATTCGTGTTTAAATTCATGATTTTGACAAAATAAAAAATATTTCCTGTTTAAATTTGAGCCTTAAATTCTTTTTTTAAAAGACTTAAATTATATTTACATAACCTATAAGTGCTTTTGGTTTCAATAAATGTACATTTTGTTTCCTTATAATGCATGTAGATTTTTTAAGTAATTTTTTTGGGGAGAGGTATAATTAAAGAAAAGTTACTTATCATTAAAGTGTTAAAATATAAATCTCTTTAAAATTGTGTTTTTAGAGATAAATTTAGAGATAAAATAAATTGGTATAAATAAAACTATAAACGTTAAGTTTTAATAATGGACCATTGGCATTACTTTATATTAGCATTACTTTATATTGGCATTACTTTATATTGGCATTACTTTATATTGGCATTACTTTATATTAGCATTACTTTATATTAGCATTACTTTATATTGGCATTACTTTATATTAGCATTACTTTATATTGCCATTACTTTATATTAGCATTACTTTATATTGGCATTACTTTATATTAGCATTACTTTATATTGGCATTACTTTATATTAGCATTACTTTATATTGGCATTACTTTATATTAGCATTACTTTATATTGGCATTACTTTATATTAGCATTACTTTATATTAGCATTACTTTATATTGGCATTACTTTATATTAGCATTACTTTATATTGGCATTACTTTATATTGCCATTACTTTATATTGCAATTACTTTATATTAGCATTGCTTTATATTGGCATTACTTTATATTAGCCTTACTTTATTGGCATTACTTTATATTAGCATTACTTTATATTGGCATTACTTTATATTAGCATTACTTTATATTGGCATTACTTTATATTAGCATTACTTTATATTGCCATTACTTTATATTGGCATTACTTTATATTGCCATTACTTTATATTGCCATTACTTTATATTAGCATTACTTTATATTAGCATTACTTTATATTGGCATTACTTTATATTGGCATTACTTTATATTGGCATTACTTTATATTGGCATTACTTTATATTGCCATTACTTTATATTGGCATTACTTTATATTAGCATTACTTTATATTGGCATTACTTTATATTAGCATTACTTTATATTAGCATTACTTTATATTGGCATTACTTTATATTGGCATTACTTTATATTGGCCTACTTTATATTGGCATTACTTGATATTGGCATTACTTTATATTGGCATTACTTTATATTGGCATTACTTTATATTGGCATTACTTTATATTGGCATTACTTTATATTAGCATTACTTTATATTGGCATTACTTTATATTGGCATTACTTTATATTGGCATTACTTTATATTGGCATTGCTTTATATTGGCATTACTTTATATTGGCATTACTTTATATTGGCATTGCTTTATATTGGCATTGGTTTATATTGGCATTACTTTATATTGGCATTACTTTATATTGCCATTACTTTATATTGGCATTACTTTATATTGGCATTGCTTTATATTGGCATTACTTTATATTGGCATTACTTTATATTGGCATTGCTTTATATTGGCATTCCTTTATATTGTCATTCCTTTATATTGGCATTACTTTATATTGGCATTACTTTAAATTGGCATTACTTTATATTGGCATTGCTTTATATTGGCATTCCTTTATATTGGCATTACTTTTGAAAAATATGCGGGAAATGCTTTCATTTGTACAAAATATTAAACACAGAAAGTAGAGAAAAGTACTGGCACCAGTAGATAATAAATGGTTTTGAGATAAATCACCTCAATACTCATGTTACATACGTTTGGAGGCGTCTTACCTCCGAATACCTCCACCTCACACAGCTCAAGGATGTGTTCACCGTTGTTGACCACTCCCGTGATTTCAACCTTGGACACAAGAGCGGCTGACGCAGATACCACTGTGTAAACGTACTTGGCCTCACTTGAAGGATCCTTGTAGTCGAAGACTTGACTGCCGTTCTGGGAAAAACTCTTTAGGATGAATCCCTTCAGCCGAGTACTTGGGTTTAAGCTCTGCTTTCCTGGGTCTTAAAATACGTTCAAAATGTGTCAAGTATACAAAGAACGATAAGGATGTTAACTCGTTCAATCGGTCTCTGTCGTCATCTCATGGGCGGGCGGAAAAACAAAAGTCAAAAATGACCCACTTTCCGTTATGCGATCGAGCAGAAATTTGGCACATAGACCCGTGTCACCTAACAACGCATCGTATCAAAATTTAAGATCGTTCGAACGTACCGTGATTTAATTAATGCACTTTTAGTTTATCTCTATAAACCATATCTATCGGTCGTTATTGTTTACATTTTACGGGTCACTTGACATCACGCCAGCCATCGATGACCACATCTCGTGTTTAACACCAGAGTTGAGTTTTCGGTTTCAGTCTGTAAATGTTTGTTGCGTTTGAACATAATCAATAATTTTAGTTATGTCTCATATATAAGGGATTTATAGTCAAAAACTTTGTTTTTACGGGGTTGTTTAATTGACTTTTGTTTTTCCGCCCGCCCGACACCGAACGACAGAGAGAGAGAGAGAGAGAGAGAGAGAGAGAGAGAGAGATGAGAGAGAGAGAGAGAGAGAGAGAGAGAGAGAGAGAGAGAGAGAGAGAGAGAGAGAGCGAGAGAGAGAGAGAGAGAGAGAGAGAGAGAGAGATGACTATAAGATTTCGAAGTTAATATAAGGGATTTTAAAAAAGAGTAAAGGAGATATGAGTGAATAGAGGAGAATCAATACAACTTTATGATAAATAACATTTACCTCTCCTCCTATTGTAAAGTGCATATCTGTTGACCAATGATGGCCTCGCTAAAGTCACTTGCCATCTTGGGCTGCCTTTACTGGGCTCTGTGTGAGCACAACTCCCTTTTTCTAAAAGATTCTCTCTGTTTCCATCAACTGCTAACTGTGCTGCATGGGAAATGCCAAACTCCTTCCAGACACTTGTCTGGGTTGCATTTTGCTTTAGGGCTAAGTTCTGGCCTGTACAGAACAGAAATGTTAATTAAGGACAACATAAAGTCGATTAACCTAAAAATCTTGCTGTTGTTGAAGTTGTTTTCTATTTATTTTCTGCAACTATTATGATTAAATGTAGAACAAACATCTTTATCCGGATCAATCTTTATGAAATGTTCTTGGTTTAACCGGCAACAAAGCAGTCTTGACTGACTGCACATGGCTGGGCAGGTTTTTAGCAATAAAAGTCGTAATCTTTTATTTCTTACGGCCCACGTCCTATGCTCTGATCATGTGGGGCAAATACACGTTTGTTTATTTGTTTTGTTTCATAATCAAGATTTCAAGACATCACATCCATTGGTAACAAATAATTTTTTTTTAAATTACAGTAAAATGATTGCAAACTAATAATTCTGCACTATAACATGGACACATTTTAAAAGTTTGTAACAAGTTGAGCTAATGAAACTGATTACGATGACATGGGTTTATTACTGTTTTTAAAAGACCGTCAATGAGTACCTAATGACCTGCCTGTCTCCAATGTAATGACCACGTCGACTAACTTATAATATTCTCCAACTTGACTAATTTCCATAATCGCTTGACTTCAAATTAAAGCTGATCATTGACGTCAAAATATTACCAACCTCCACTGACGAACAAAGAGCAGACGTCTATGGCGCTTCCATTGGCCCCTGCAATGTGGACCTCTTGCACGGTAGCATTAAGTTCACAGGATATATCGACAGTGACAGCGTCAACACGGTTGTTACGCTGGTTAGTGCAATTGATTGGTTCTTGTTTACTGTCTTTAAACGACACATGGAAACTTGGCATCACAACTGGAAAGAAAGAAGTCGTTGAGGTTGTTTTATTATAATGATAATAGATAAGTGTTGTTTATAATACTTTGCTAAACCAACCGTGGCGTAAATGGATATCTTGCTTGATCGTTGAGCATGCACTACTTTGACTGCGTCGTGCCTCCGTCTACGAAACACTTGATCAGTGGAATAAGACGATGGAGTGATGTCGTTATTTTTGTATATGTCGCAGAAAAGAGTGTAGATTAAAACATTGAGAAGCACATTTGAAACATGCAACACATTCTCGATGAGGAGGCAAAGGGTTAAGGCGAAGAGATACCGACCAAATGGAGCTGGGTTCTGTTATTGGAGGAGTCTATTTTAAACTTTATTTTAATTAATTAATTTGGTTTTTGTTGTTCATATAATGAACTTTCACTTCTTATTTTTTTCATTTGATGACCTTTAACCGTTTTTGTTGCTGATAAAATGATTTTTAACTGTTTTTGTTGTGTATATAATGATCTCCAACAGTTTTTTTGTTTACATACTTATATTTAACTATTGTTTTTTTTTATTGTTTACTAGCGCACACCCGTCAAAAATGACGGAAGTTTTTAGCTGAAATCTATTTATTTTTATAAAAAATGCAACTAACTTGTCCTTGTTTGATAAATACGAAATATTAAACTTTCTGAAATTTACACAAAGTATTTTATAATAGGGGTTGCAGGCCGTAGGCGCCCCCTTTAATTTTTGATTTTATAATTAACCACCATCTAATTCTCTTTTCACAATGTTCACTGTTCCAAAATTAAAATATGAGCTAAATCAATGACGTCATATAATATTTTTTACAGCGCATATTTAATTTGCACACCTTTTTGATGCAGTAATTTGGTTTTCCCTTCTTTCTAAAATTAGTAGCGTCAGGACTGACTGACAGACAGACACTACTGACTTGCGTGACAATTGCAAATTATATTGTTTAATAATATATGATCTTTGAACTTTGTTGTTATTTATATAATTATCTGTAAACATTTTTATATAGCCTAACAGCTAATATACATCACTTTTCTTTATACCTCTCCTTGTTTCATACCTCACGTGCTTTACTGCTGATCTGCTTTTATACCCAAACTGTTTTTTATTAACCATAATACTCAGTCACCAAGTATCTCTTTCTCCTCTGTACCTAGCCCAAGGTTTTCACCCACCTGTTTGTAGTCCTGTAATCCTGAGCCACGTAAAGTGGTAGGACGTATTCCAGACCAGTTGCAGTGACGTCATGTTGGTCAGACACGTGTGACTATTCCCGTCTGTAACAACATCAAGTTGGCTAGGCGGAGTTGTCTTCACTTGACCCACTTTGGCCAGGTCCTCTGGGTATACAGGGAATTGTTGCTTGGTTAAAATCGGAGTTTGACCGTAGATTATCTTCTTTATCTTATCTATACAGACGCTCCATCTATACAGAAGATAGTTGCGTGCACAGACCATGATAGATGATCTGTTGGCAAGTGATGCAGCGTTCACAGGCCACGGCTTTGTGGAACCCACGCATTACAGTGTTAGGTACCCATTCGGAGCTGGGTGACTCAGGGACGCCCCAGGGCCCGGGAACAAACCCTTGCCTTCACACGGATTCGAACCCGTGACCATCGGTATGACAGTTGTCACATCTGATTAACATAATTTTGTGACGTAAGGTCACATGTATGGTGGACGCTGGAAGAAAGGAGCATTTCTATTGGTTGAAAGTGTTGGGCGAACAGTTGTGTGTAGACTTCCTACATGGAAGGATGTTTAGTGAATAACTCAAGATTTCCACGTTATATTACCTCAAATGATTCTTATGTGTACAATATATGTATATTAAAGTTGTTTTGGATAAACGAATTCTTCAGTGAATTATTGTGCACAAGATTAATTACTGTGAGAACGCCTACATAAAAGAGAATATATAAAGTTATATCGTTACAACAGTCCAGTGCGCTGCCACTCGACCACCGCGTCCCATAACGCTTTTATAGTTTTGTACTGTGAAACTCGTCTTCAGAATCATTGCAATCGATGGCTAGATAGCATTACGAAAATAAAGGATAACATAAATACACCCAGTACTGCTGACATTTTAAATATGATTTTTAATGTTTTTAAACAACACGATAACATAAAAACAAGCCACACCGCAAATATTTTAGCTATGAATTTAATGCATCTAAACTACTATGTGTAAAAACAATCCACATAAAAATGTAGAAATTTTAATTATAAACTATTCATTAACTAGGAGATTTACTATAACCCTTGTATTGTTTGCACTGCGAAACCCGTTTTAGAACTTATAAAAAACGATAGCTAATTAATTTACACAAACTAAAGGATAAGACAAATACACACAGTACAGCTAAAAAAATAATTATATAACGTCTTGTCAGTTGTCAGGCTCGTAGATACCCTGTTTGCATGACATCTATCTACTTATCCATAAGCCTGATTGCAGTCTCACCTATATTTTCTTGGTAATATTTCAACTATGCTTCAAATATTTTTAACCACACGATAAACACACACAATTTATACCGCAAAAGGTTTAGCTATGAATAATGTATCTTAAGTACCATGTTTTAAAAAATATACGCAATAAAGCATTTTAATGATAAATTATTCATTACTACGGAGAAATGCTACGATCCGCAGTCTGAAACAATACACAACATAAGGTTATAACAATGTATTGAATAAAGTTATAACAATGCATTTTTAAAAAGTATTAAAATAAACAAAACATAAGAGGAAAAAGACAGAATATTATACGAGCACTTTTTACTACTAATAATTTTACAAGAGGAATCTACTAAGCTTACATTATAAATATATATATACATACTAAAGAAATGGTCAACATTTTCATACTTACCTTATAATAATCATTAAGAAAAAAAATATAAACATATTCAACCTTCTGCAGGGAAATTTAAAATGTTATAGTTCTGTCCCACACAAATACCTACCATATTGACAAGCAGGACCAAACCACGCACGTTCTGTCCCACACAAATACCTACCATATTGACAAGCAGGACCAAACCACGCACGTTCGCACTGAGCTCCTTTCCGACATTCCCCATCAGCGGTACACAGTTTGTTGGTACAATGGCACTTGTACTGGCACAGGGGTCCAAACCATCCGTTGTTGCAAGCTTTTGATATAAATAAGTCACAACGTTGTAAGTTTCAAGCAACTACGATGTGGTTTACGCAACTTAAGTTGTATTGTTGACTTCAGGCCAAGCTTTTGTGTTATACAGAGTCTCCGTTACTTTTATAAGCTTATATTTATATTGCTAATATGTCTATGTATTCAACTGTTGAATTTTGCATCTCAGTTTTACAAACGTACAAATCACCAGAAACTTTTTACGCGTACCAAACCCCCATTTAAAATAAAACCCTACATGTGCAATAATAATAATAATAATAATAAATTGATTATTTATATAGCGCTGTATCCCAGTAAGGAACTGGGCTCACAGCGCTTTACATGAAAGAAATAACATACCTATAAGTATTAACTTAACTTTCATATCACAACAAACAAACAAAATTACAGTACATTATACATAAGCTACGTTAATCATTTACAAGAAATGGTGTTTCATCAATTTTGAAAATAAATTTTGAAAAGATGTGTCTTAAGTGCAGTCTTGAAAGACTTGGTTGTTTGAATACCACGTATGTGTAATGGAAGAGAATTCCATTTTTTGGCTGCACAAAAAGAGAACGACCTTTCACCAAATGTTTTGGTGCGTGTTGTTGGAACAGAGAGAACGCGTGTGTCTGCAGAAGATCGTAGCTGGCGAGTGGGTGAGTAGACCGACAAAAGTTCAGTAAGATACGATGGTTGCAATAAAACCTTAAGTACAATAACATTCTACATGCAGGGCCGGACTAACACGCCGTTTTTCCGTGCAAATGCACGGCGTTACAAAAATCTAGGGGCGCTAAATTCATTTTATGGAAATGCGTAGGAGCGATGCTAAAGATGAATTTTAAAAACAATTTCCAAAAAATGAGGACATCAATATTTTTTTAATAGTATAGCGTACAAAATTATTCTTTTAAATAATAGACGATTCATAACTATTCTATTATAAAGCAAAAATTCGATTTTATCCCGGGCCGCAGTGAGTTTCAAGACGAGAGGCTATATCGTTCTTTCTACGTCGCAAATGGTGTAATTGGGATATTATGGTGTAATTGGGATATTATGGTGTAATTGGGATATTATGGTGTAATTGGGATATTATGGTGTAATTGGGATATTATGGTGTAATTGGGATATTATGGTGTAATTTGGATATTATGGTGTAATTGGGATATTATGGTGTAATTGGGATATTATGGTGTAATTGGGATATTATGGTTTAATTGGGATATTATGGTGTAATTGGGATATTATGGTGTTTTTGGGATATTATGGTGTAATTGGGATATTATGCGCCCAGGAAAAAATATTACAAAATTATACAATTGGCGCCTCCGAAACTTTCAGTCACATCAAATTTTGCTATGATATAACATTGTAAGGCTCATTTTTGTGCCCCTGTGTCTTGGAGCCCAGTGAAATGTTTACCTCAATGTCCCACATTGTTACGACTTGGACAGGCGAACAGCACAAAAGGGTTTAATTTTTATTTCCCTGCTGATACGAACGGACGCAGGTTCACATCAAACAATTGTATAAGAAATCTTAGCAAAGGAGAGAAAATTACCAGAAATGGTTGGTATATTCTGTAGCTAAAGATTATGTTTTTTTGACCCTACTGCAATTTTTTTGCAATGGCTACATCTTTGTTAGCAAACGATCGATATGGACATTGACAGCATATGATACAAATCCTTAAAAAATCATGAAAATACAAAAAAAAATTTAAAGCCAAAAGTCTTGTCTTGAATTGAATGTTCGTTTTAAACTTCGCAAACAATAGATGTTGCTTCTCAGAAAGTTTGGAATGCAGAAACCCATCATTCGACGATGTTTTTCCAACGGGTAATTTCAGCAATCAAACTTATACGATAGCTGCTTTGCATTTAGGGAAAGCAAAGAAAATTTAAATGAACATGATCAGAGACGTCACTGGGGGTTGGTGCTGTAGCTCATGGTACGCAATTTGACACTTTTGCACGGAGCAGTTCAAAGGCTAAGTCCGGCCCTGTCTACATGTGCAACAAAACCTTAAAGTACAATAAAACCTTACATGTACATTAAAGCCCTACATTTCTAACAAAACCCAAAATGATCATTAGGTCACTATTTTACTAATAACATGAGATAATTGATATATGTTCCAATGAACGCTAACTGTAAATCGACACATACGAATGTCTAGGCTAACGGTGGTGTAAACTATACACAATAACAAATAAATGTACAAAATTAAAGGTTAAAATACTATTTTCAAGGCTATAATTTTGATTCACTAGAGTATAATTTTCAATCATTTTAGATATATCAAATTTTTTATAATTATTTTTTTATTATTATTTTCATATACATCCATATATTTTTTTGAAACAATGGGCTCGAAACAAAAGAAAGAAATGTTTTTAAAACTATGAAAGTAGTTAAAGCTGTTGATGATATCCCTTTTAATTCACGTTTGTCTCCCATGCTTACATACTTCAGACAATTTTACCTGATGTTAGCTCAATGGTGCAAGCGATAGTTAGAAACCACGTGATCAATGCGGTTTTTCGTAGGTATGACGTCATTTCTTGTGATGAACAATGTAATGTTATGAAAAGTATCCTTTTGTTTTTAAAAAATTCTAAGTGTTGATAAAATATGCTTTTCGGGATAACATAATCTTATCTAATATAAATTACAGCTGACAATATAACCCTTTCTTTAATAGTTACTCCAGGGTGTGCCAAGACCAGCAGAACTGAAACTTCTCATCTTGATGGCGTACTTGAGTCTGATGAAAATAATACAATTTGCTAAAATTAAACGTAAAGAATATGTTTGAAATGGATTTCATTATGAAGAAAAAAGTGGTGTTTTTAGATGACCCGTAATTTATGTGATGTTTTTGATGACTAGTAGGCCCCAATTTATGTTTTTTTTAAAAGATTACCAATAATGTATGTGATGTTTTTTAATGACCAGTAATTTATGTGGTGTTGTTAATTGTTAGATTACCTGTAATTTACATAAAATATATTTTTAAAAAAATAATAACCATGCATGAAAAAATAATTTTAAAATTTCCTAACATCTACTTTTTTTATTGTCATGAAGTAACAAAACTATCAGGAAGCAACCTGTCAAAGAAAATTCCGATCCACTTGTTAGTATCCATGACCGTTTTGCGGAGAAAAAAATACTAATAAAAATTTGAATTCTAGCACATCACAGCTAGAAATATCTCTAAATAATTCTTGATCCGTCTCATGCTAAATGCCAAACTTTGTCAGATCATGATAGCTAGGGAATCTTTGAAATATTCTTCACAATCTGCTAACTCAGGGGAGCTGATGTTGCGTTTAAATTATGTTCTCCTTTGATAGCGTAAGGTCCCAAATTTCTGGGGAAACCCTATAATGTTAAACCATAACATTTTAAATAAAGACTAATCAATATTTATAAAAGTATTTCTTCCGGGCAATCTCATTACCACCGACACTTTTGATTCATCCTTTATGCTATTAAAATAACAAAATACAATTATTTCAACTTACTTTTTCCTGGGCCCATCGAGGACCAACCAATTAGGCCCACAGTGCATCAAATAAATTGACGTGGAAGCTATAACCTTTCCTTTTTATCTGCACGAAACCCAAAGCCTAATTTTAACCTATCAATGTTTCTAAACTTATCGACGCGGAGACAACTACACAAAGATCGCTATATTGTCTAAAGCTGTCATTTATTAAAATTAGTGGACCTTTCAAGACAGTGGAAAATAACTCTTTCTCAAGGCCCGCAATATGTCATCTGTAAAGATTTTTATAGCCCGATGCGTCAAATCAAGTTTCATATGTACTGCAGCAGTTTTATTTTTTTTTAAAGTAAATAATTACTTACCCCCGCTTACACTGAAACGTTCAATTTTTATCTTCTAATAACTTAATGAACATTCACATTTCCCAAAAATGTTTCTCAATATCGCTGTTGCGGTATTTAAAATATAACAAACTGATATTTAGGCTATTGCATATATTCACAAAGTACTTTCTTTAAAGTAAAGAGATGAAAAGTTTAATACTGGATTGAAGACCACTGCTGTAGGTCATGCGTCACAGCAGGATGTTTAAACAAAGCTTCAAAGTATATCATTGTGCTCCCACTCCACTACTGCACAGGAAACTCTACAAGTACCGTAGTACCTTCGTATATTTTCCCTTTGACTCTGTTTCATTTGACTCGAATATTAAATAGAGAACACTTGAAAAATATTTGACATAGTCTCAAACCTAAGTTGATTTACGAACCCCATTAACATTTTATTTACCTTCCAGCTTCCCATTTGTCATATTGATTTATTTTGTAAATATTTAATTAACTCTTTCAAGCTCTAAAAACAAATGTAGAAAGCAACCGAGGAACTAGGTGGCGAAAGTCGAGAACTGCATAACTGTGAAAACCATTGGTTTGCGTGTGTGCTGTGCGTGTGTGCTGTGCGTGCGTGCTGTGCGTGTGTGCTGTGCGTGCGTGCTGTGCGTGTGTGCTGTGCGTGTGTGCTGTGCGTGTGTGCTGTGCGTGTGTGCTGTGCGTGTGTGCTGTGCGTGTGTGCTGTGCGTGTGTGCTGTGCGTTTGTGCTGTGCGTGTGTGCTGTGCGTGTGTGCTGTGCGTGTGTGCTGTGCGTGTGTGCTGTGCGTGTGTGCTGTGCGTGTGTGCTGTGCGTGTGTGCTGTGCGTGTGTGCTGTGCGTGTGTGCTGTGCGTGTGTGCTGTGCGTGTGTGCTGTGCGTGTGTGTTGATTGTCCGTCGAGATCGATGACGACCATTCTCATCATATTACCTATATGTTGTGGCAACCTTGTGTGTCCTTTGTCAGATTATTAGACCTAACTTTGCTCGAAAGATGCGTCCACGTGTCAGACAAGAGATGGTCGCGATGTCACCAGGAAGGTCCAAAAGGAGATCTTATTTGATTTGCTTTTTCCTATAAATATATTTTAATTTCCTAATTTAAAAAAATAATAATAATTAGATAGTTTTTTTTAACCGAAATACCATTCGTGGTATCTTATTAAAAGAAAACGAATACAAATGAAGTTCGGAGTACTACGCATTAACGGTAGAGGCACTTGAACGTAAATATAGTTCTTTTGTTTCAGCCTATATTTAGCCAGCGTACCCAGTTTTGGTCAACCTTTAAACAACGCTGGTGTCAACGGAATGTTGTTCAATTCCTTAGAGTGCATATGTTCTATTTTATTTTCGTTTAACGTTGCAAAACTTTACAAAAATGAAGATAACCGAGCCAAATATCATGGTAGAAATACAAGGTAAGAAATTCCCATCTGCTAAATTGTATGATCGAAAATACTTTTCGTTAAAGCCCTTTATAATAATCCGAGGAGTGATACCCGATACCCTATAGTTACACAGACATACACCCATGAACTTTTCACGTCCTCAAAGTATAATTTTTAAAAAAGAACATTAAAAAAATTTTTTTGTAAAAAAAAAAAGAAAAATTTTAAAAATTTTTAAATAATAAATTGATACGCCTATAGTTATAACCAGACATACACCCCATGAACCTTTTCACGTCCTCAAAGTATAAGTTTTAAAATAGAACATAAAAAAAAAGACCCACCTCCTTGGTTTAATATAATAATCTACTGAAAACTAAAATAATATACACTGGAATATAGCCATAAAGTTACGAGCCTTATTATCTTATATATTAATAGTTCAGCTTTCTGTGTCTGCAAACGTCCATAAAACTCTCGACTGTGGAGATATCAAGCCGCATTTTATTTCTAATTGTATAATGCTATTTTTAATTGTATATGCACGTTATTAGAGGAAAGCGCTGATTAAATTCTGCGTAAAACTTGATTAAGCATCGTACGTGTTTGACGCTGTACGATATAGGTCTCCTTGAGGGACGGAGGAAGATTTAATTCCTGGTAATGTAGATTTTTAAATATCCTTTTGAATTATTTGTTTGTTATCGTGGGCGTCGCTAGGAATTTTTCCAGGGGGGGGGGCAAAAAACCCCCACTTTTTTTAAAACTGAAAATGCCATTAGGTACAATTGTCAATTAAATTCAAGTTCAGTACAAAATGAGGGTCGAAAAAAGCCTTAGAAATTAATAAAACTTACAAATTAGTGCTGTAATAGCTAAAATACAACATTTATTAATGCATTTAATAAATTAAAAACTTAAGTTCTCACGAGAAAATTGAATTTTGCTGTGAAATAATGTATGTGTAGAAACTGCAGGATTACCAAGGATGGATATCAGAAATTTTTTTACAGGCTACAAAAAATCGAAGAGTAGACCAATCGCGGGATTCCGAAATGTCATTATTAGAAGATTTTGAGGCGTCTGCAGCATCTGAGTTATCATTGGCATTGAGGACAACAGTACACGTTCAACAGCCAGACACAACTGAAGCAACTTTTCCAAATTTGATTGTCGCTGACACTTATTCATTTCCTTAATTGGATATTGGAAGGTATGTCTGGACATACGACCTTTCAAATAAGTTGAAATTGCAGCTGATTCGTGATTGTTGGACCCTTGATAAAAATTATTATTTTAGAGCTGACAGTGAGGGAAACAGAGTTTTTAGATATGCATGGTTATCAGACTATTCACCGTGGCTTGTATACTCGCAAATGTTAATAGGTGCCTTTTGCAAATATTGCGTGTTGTTTCTGCAAAAAGAAATTCTATGAGTTCAGTGGGTATTTGTCCTCAAACCATGTACAAAATATAAAGATTTCAACGAAGATGCACGTAGCAACCTGCAAAGCACATTATGGCACAAAGGCTCTCATGAAGATGCAAGCAATTTTATTTGGTTTATTGGAAGACAAAGCAGTTTCTATAGATGAGCAGTTGGACTCATCATTTAGAAGTTAAATTCAAGAAAATCGCAACAAACTGGGTCCCATCATTTCTACAATCCTATTTTGCTGCATGCATGTTTTAGCACTTCGTGGAACAGAATCGAATTCTGGTAATTTGTATGAACTGTTAAAGATTCGTTTTGAATCTGGAGATGAAGTTCTTGGTAATCGTTTGTCAATTGGTTCTTGTAGTGCTGAGTATGGTTCACCGACAAAACGGCCCCGGACAATACGGCCCCGACAATTGGGCTCCGACATAACGGCCCCGACAAAACGGCCCTGGACTAATAGTAAAATTTACAATCAAATATATTCGTATTTTTACTCACCTATTCAGGTCAGTTTAGCTAACAATAAACAATAATAATAACACCACAAAAGTGAATTTAATAGCCTTTACGCGAAATGGTACCAATAACGGTTGTTTGTTGACAAGAAACATTATAATAACATCACAAGAAATAATTTTACAATTTTACTACTTTTTTAAGGGTGAAAAAGTTGACGAAAGCTTAAAATGCAAAAAAAAAGTTAATGTTTTTGTTAAAAAATGTTAACAATTTGTCTGGGCCCGTTTTGACCGGGGCCGTTATGTCGGGGCCGTTTTGTCTGGGGCCGTTTTGACGGGTAACCGCTGAGTGTATCTCGGCAACTACACAAAACACTATAATCGAAATGTGTGGGTCTCTCTTGCGTGAAGACATTGTTCGTGAAGCAAATAATTCAGTTGCATTTTCTATACTTGCCAACGAGACAAATGACATTTCAGGCATTGAGCAGATGTCACTTGGTGTTAGATTTGTCAAAGAACAAAATGGGAAAATGATGGTCACAGAAGAATTCCTGGGATATATTCCAATTGTCAATACAACAGCTGAAGGTTTAACCAACACCATCATTACTAATTCATTAGAATTTTGATTAAATATGAAAAAGCTTGTTGGTCAAGGATAGTACGGATGTTCTTAAATGGCAGGTAAAGAAGGAGGAGTCCAAGCAATAATTCTAAAAAAATACCCAAAAGCAGCATTTGTACATTGCAGTTCACATAAACTAAATCTTGTTGTGAACGATTTAAATAATGTGAATGTTGTACGAAACACAATAGGAACAATTAAGTCAATCATAGTGTTTTTCCGAGAAATTAATCAGCAAAGAAAACTTATTCTAAATGTTTCTTTGCTATGTGAAACTAGATGGTCACATAAATATAAAAGCTTGCGGATTTTTGCTGAAAATGTTACAGAAATTGTTAAACAGCTGGAATATTTAGAACAATCAGTAATGTAATCAGTTATACTTGCAGATATAATTCTTTTTTATGTTTGATAAATGTAAACTGTCTTCCATGTAATAAACTTTCAGGGAATTTAGTTCAGTTTTATTGTAAGAACTTTATGACATTTTTTACTCAAATGTGGGGGGGGGGCAAATGCCCCCCTTTCCCCCTTTCCCCCTTTCCATACGCCCCCGTTTGTTATACAACAAATATGACGATGAGGAAATCTTTAATATAAGTATAAGTTTTACTTGGCAGGATTTATCAATTTTAATTAAATTCGAGTCTTTCCTTTTCTTTGGTTCTTGAGTATAATAGATGTTTCACTTAACAACTGCATGTTGTCCACATCGACTGCGCACCAAGTTGCACTCCCACTCACTACCCTTTCGCGTCGTGCGAGCAGAATGCACCAAAGCAACACGTAGAACTTGAAAAATGGCTAATAATTGACTCGTGAAATCAATTAAAATACAATTTCCATGGAAAGCATGAAAAGAGTTACCAGGGTCTTATTGACCGATCACTTCTCATATACTGACTTAAATGCTACATCCACTTAAATCACAAACTCCATAAGAAGTTGAATAACTTGAAAAATTTTAGAACATTAATAGAAACAGAAATCTGACGAACAATTTTATTGAACAAACTTATAGCCAATGCAGTGGTATCTAGGCACAGGCAAAGATACTTTCGGAAGTTGCCAAGGGCTTCTTGTTATTACTGGACTCCTGCTTCTACTGGACTCCAGCTTCTACTGGACTCCTTCTACTGGACTTCTTCTACTGGACTACTGCTTCTACTGGACTCCTTCTTCTACTGGACTCCTTCTTCTACTTGACACCTGCTTCTACTGGACTCCTTCTTCTACTGGACTCCTGCTTCTACTGGACTCCTGCTTCTACTTGACACCTGCTTCTACTGGACTCCTGCTTCTACTTGACACCTGCTTCTACTGGACTCCTGCTTCTACTTGACACCTGCTTCTACTGGACTCTTGCTTCTACTGGACTCTTGCTTCTACTAGACTCCTGCTTCTACTGGACTCTTGCTTCTACTGGACTCCTGCTTCTACTTGACTCTTGCTTCTACTGGAATCCTGATTCTACTGGAATCCTGATTCTACTGGAATCCTGATTCTAATGGACTCATGCCTCTACTGGACTTCTGCTTCTACTGGACTACTGCTTCTACTGGACTCCTGCCTCTACCGGACTACTGCTTCTACTGGACTACTGCTGCCTGCTTCTATTGGACCACTACTTTCGCCGTATTCCATCTAATATCGGACTCCTGCTTGATTTTTAAAAAAATTCTTGTAAAAGTACCTTCTTAAATTAAATTATTTTGCCCGGAATGTTTTAGAAAACTTGTTTAAGGGGAGATAACATCCACTGACTTGTAAACTAGTGTAGAGTCAGTTTTGTAGAGTTTTACTTTTCTTTTATATTGAGAGAACTATTTCATTGTATTGAGAAAATTATTTTTCTTTCATAAAAGTACATGCATTAAAACGCAACTTGTTCACACCTTGTCCACATGGAACCAGTTCAGTGTCCCTCGGACATTTTTGGACAAAGTGTTGCGATCTGCTTTACTGGCCAACAGCTGATGTTGAGGCCGGAGTTATCTTAAATTAAACAATCCGTAAAACGAAAGTTTTTGACGATAAATCCTTTATATATGAGACATATCTAATGAACCTACATGTGGAAGAAAATCAGTAGCCCCGAGCCAAGTGCTCTTCATGGGTCCTCCCGGAAGACCCTCTCAGCTATCTGGCCCCCAATAGGACATAACAGCTGATAACCCCCCGCCCCACCCCCCACCCCCAGAAGCAGTCGCTTCTGAAGCGGCCACCTATGCATCCAGTACAGAAAGTCGAAAATGCCTCCCACTAAATTGACCTCACAAGGAGGGGTGGAATTCCCTACTGCGACCCGCTACCACTTTGGCGCCACCCCGGTAAAGCGCACGAGTCTCCATTTTTAGGATCGCCGCTAAGCGGGGGCGCATCAATGACCTACCTAGGATGTGACCCCCACTGGAATGTTTCCTCAGAGCTGCGTCAGCTGCGTTCTTCGCGGTACCTTTTGCTAATCCGTGCTGGCGCTCCTGGCCCTAAACCGGCAGCGCTCAATGGCGTTGCTAGTAAAAATGAGAAAGGTGAAACGGTCGCTTCGGAGTAACCCGACCCTCATCGGGTACTTTGGTTTACATCATCGGCATTGCATCTAGATGCTTCGCTTAAGATCCGTACAGTGACTGTAATCATATGTGACTAGCACCTAACACTTAACACAAAGGACTTCGGCATTGCTTGCCAGGAGTTGTCGGTTTCGGGTCGTGGTCAGGTCCGCGACACTACTCGTCCATCGAGCCCCGTAGAGGCCACCCCTTCTCGACAGAGGCATAACTAAAAGTATTGATTTTTTTTCAATATAATACGCACCGCGCAACAAACATTTACAGACTGAACGTGACTGAACTCTCCTTGCTCTAAAACACGGGTATGTGGTCATCGATGGCTGTAGTGAATTCCAGTAACCCGTGGGGGTCAACTATAGCAGACGGCTTCATAGAGATAAACTAAAAATGCATTAATTTTATTGCAGTACATTTGATCGTTCTGAAATTTTGAATCAATGCAATGTTAGGTGACACAAGTGTAGGTGCAAAAGTTCAGCTCAATGGCGTCACGGAAAGTGGGTCATTTTTTACTTTAGTTTTTCCGCCCGCCCGACCAACCGACCTACCGTGATCCCACGACAAGACGGTGAAATTAATATAAGTGATTTAATTAAACAACCCCGTAAAAACAAAGTTTTTGACTCTAAATCACTTATATATGAGACATAACTAAAAGTATTGATTATGTTCAATACAATACGCACCGCGCGACACACTAGCATAAACATTTAAGGACTGAACGTAACTGAACTCTCCTTGCTGTAAAACGCGTGGATGGGGTCATCGATGGCTGGAGTGAACTCCTGTAACCCGTGGGGGTCCACTATAGCAGACGGCTTCATCGCGATACTTAGAAATAAACTAAAAATGCATTAATTTTATTTAGGGCTGCGGAAATTAACGATTAATTTCTCGATTAATCGTTAAAATTTTTTATCGATTAAAATAATTTTAATCGATAAAAATTCTATTAAAATTAAAGAAAATATTTATAATATTTTTAAATTTTTTTATTAATAAATGATTAATTATTAATAATTAATAATAATTTATATATATATTTTTAAGTACAATCTTCTCCCGCGTAATATTATAATTTATTTTATTACTTTATGTGGACCGGCAGACGTCAACTAAAAAATGGCTGACAGCATCAGCGCAGATAAATTTAAACATATAATTAGAAAGTTGAGCAAAAATTTTGTTTTTAAGCTAACTGCGGATGGCTAAGTGGCATCCGGGCAGAATAGCGACTGTCAAAACAGCGACCGTCATAATAGCGACTGCATCATAACAGCGACTGTATCAAAATAGCGACTTTTCTCTTTTGTTTGTGATAATGTTTGAAAATTTATTTGAAAAACTTACTGTGCCTAGCCTACAATGGAGTTTATAAAATCCAGAAAAGTAAGACATGATAAGCCATGTAGGTTTTTCGTACAGAAGGGACAATAGAGGGGGATTGCGGTGGTAGGGGCAGAGGTGGCGTGTGGCTGCTTTTTTAAGCTAGAGACAGTTCGACTACAATACTTTTTGATCCCCGGATGTTTTGACCGTTTTCGTTTTTACCTCGTAAAATTGTGTTTTTTTAAAAAATTAAAAAAATAAATAAAAATAATATAGTTAAATATTATTATCTATTAAAAATTAAAAACGGCATGAAACTAGTTATTACATGCTTTTTTTCAACGTTTAATTTAACACTAAAAAGTATACACACTGAAAACCAATCAACATTAAGGGCGAATTCATGATTGTGTTAAATGCACCACTCCTCTGAGGTAGCAAGTCCTTCCAAACATTTCCAACTCCACCCCTACCCCAAGGCAATGTGGTCAGATAGTCCTTTATAAAGGTACCTACATTCTCTCAGCCCCAATCCCTTTATTTACCTTCTCCATAACACGGGGATCCGTGGTCGTCACTTAGTCTAGCCTTCGTAACATGTCATTATGTAACCCCGAGCAGTTCGACCACAAGACGTTTTGACAAGGGGGCTGTCAATATTGTTTAAAAAAGCTGCCCCGGGTAACCATGATTCAAATTTTATTTTTACTGAGCAGTTGTTTGTATTTGAATGAATGCGTGTATATATAGCATAAGTGAATTGTTTTAAATTTTATTTTAAACACAATTTTTAATTTCAATAAATACTTCATCAAAATGTTGCTATTTTTTGGAGTTTTTATTTGTTACTATGCATTTATGTAGTTTTTTCACTAGGGGTCCTTGGGTAAGTTTAGACAATGAAAAGGGGTCTATGTGTCAAAAAAGATTGGAACCACTGTGTTAGGTGAACGGTTGGACAAGAATAGCTATGTGGTGAAGTCGCTGTTATGACAGTCGCTCTTTTGATACAGTCGCTATTTTGAAGTCGCTATTATGACGGTCGCTGTTTTGATACAGTCGCTATTTTGAAGTCGCTATTATGACGGTCGCTGTTTTGACAGTCGCTATTTTGAACCGGTGCCGGCTAAGTCGAAGATGGTTTACTGTGTTCACTGCCATAAACAATTCTCTTTTAAAGGATCAAATACATTGCTGACGAACCACCTGCAGCACAAACATCCTATCAAGTAGCAACACATTGTCATAAAATTTATTTAAAAATATTCTTAATTTTTAATGTCCGTGAGAAATGTTCACTTTAATGACGTCATAAATTTCTTTTTTTTGGCTTTAATCGAAATTATCGATTAATTAATCGATAATTTTTCAAAAGTTAACGATTAAATTTTAATTAATCGATAACAGCCCTAATTTTATTACAGTACATTTGATCTTTCTGAAATTTTGAATCAATGCAATTTTAGGTGACAAAAGTGTATGTTCAAAAGTTCAGTTCGATGGCGTCACGGAAAGTGGGTAATTTTTTACTTTTGTTTTTCCGCACGCCCGACCGACCGACCGACCGAGCGCGAGCTCACTACAAGATGGTGAAGTTAATATAAGGGATTTAAAAAGACCGCATCTCTAGGTGCACGTCACATAATTGTTGCGCTAGATTGGGAACACACATTTTTCCTAAAAATCAAGTTTTATTTCTAATGTTTCCGTTGGCATTGTTGGCTGTCAGATTTTAAAGTATTTTTGTTATTTTCTCTAAAGGGTTTGTCAGAACGGTAAACGAGATTATCTCATATCGTAATTTTTCTTTTCCTTTTTTTAAAGGCTTCTCGTAAAACAATGCCTTTCAGCATTAATATAAAAGCAAATAGGATTTTAATATTATATAGTTGTAAACATGTGTATGACGTGGTCAAGTCCACTAAAGTGACTGAAATTAACGTAGAATTAACAAAAGCTGATGAGACAAGTCTATACAGATTCCCTGGATATTTCATGATTGTTTTAACGAAAATGGCCTAATGAAGTCCCACGGATAATGCCAATATAGAAAGTCGCCCTAAATAAGACAAGACATGTTGGTTCATAAATACGTCCAGATCCCATAGCAACATCAAACAAAATATTGACTTCCTTCGAATTGATCTGAAAATAAATAAACGTTTCTTACTATCAAAGTAGAAAACATGCGAAATACACGGGAAAGAAAGTAAATAATGAAAATGTGTGGCCCAGATTGGAGCAGCCGCTCAACCTCGAGATATTTTTGGTGATTGAAGAAACGTCGATGGTTTTAATAATAATAATTTTTTTTTAAAAAGCAAAACCATTGGGTGGGAATACTTGAAATTGTTTCAACATGTTTGGCAGCAGGGAGAGTATGTAGAGAGAAACCTGAGAGTCAGAAGTCTAACTGAGAATAAGATGGATGAGGTTTAAAAAGACCTAAAGCAGCTCGGGGTCCAGGCATGTAGGAGAAAGACCAAAAGAAGCTGGGGGTCCAGGCATAGAGGAGTAAGACCAAAAGAAGCTGGGGTCCAGGCACGGAGGAGAAAGACCAAAGGAAGCTGGGGGTCCAGGCATGGAGGAGAAAGACCAAAAGAAGCTGGGGGTCCAGGCATAGAGGAGTAAGACCAAAAGAAGCTGGGGGTCCAGGCACGGAGGAGAAAGACCAAAGGAAGCTGGGGGTCCAGGCATGGAGGAGAAAGTCACAAAAAGATAAGACTGAACAAAACCCGTGGTCGAGCAGTTCAGGGCCCTTCATGGCCTTTAGTGCCAAGAATGATGATGATGATGTGAAAGTTGCTTAAAATTAAAACTTCCCACAATGCTTTAAAAAAAATTGTATCGTCCGCTATGTAAGTGTAAATGGCTTTGATGTATAACTATCTTTATTGCCATGTGTATTAATACATCTCTCTTGCATTATGTACATAAACTTTATTTCACTGAGGAAGATAATCTCCAAAGGAAGGAGATACCTTTGACAAATTGACTCCACAGCATGAATGTGTTCATCTACACGGGTCCTCCTCAAATTTCCCGGGGTGGATAGACACAAAATATTCCCTTGGAGTGCACTCTTTTGAAAACACTGTTTCAGAAAAGTCTTACATAGACATTGTTATATATACACATTATCTAATATTTTTAATGCAACGAGTGTTTTAATTACGCTATATTTATGTGTAAATTTGATGTAGAGATTATGTGTGTACTTTTTCAAGGCGAATCCTTCTAGAAGCGTAATAAAATGCGCTTCAAGTTTTGCAGGTAATCTCTAACATTAACGATAATGTTCATTGTCCAGAGTATTCTATACAATACGAGCAACAAAGCCTGCCCAAGGACGTTCCGCCACCGTTCGGTGGCATGTTTTAATTCCCCTCCAACAGCCGTCTCGACTGGCATACAAGTGCATTATGTCAAAAATACTATTCAATATAGTTAAAATAAATAACTCGTAAAAACAGAGCTTTTGACTATAAATCCCAACGCGCATAACTCAAAATAAAGTCTTGGAAGAAATACTGCAACAAAAATAACTCGTTTTGAACTTTCGCGTAAACGTGTTCAATATGATTGGCTGTAGGAGTCATGTGTGTTTGAGGGACCAATCGCTATCGATGACCGCACGGAACATAGCCTTTTATTATATAGGACAAACTCCAAAAAAAAATCATTCCTTGTGGGCCGGTGGCCCTAAAGAGTTTTTTTCGTAAGCATTTAATTCTTTATACCCCATTTTATTTTAAAAAGATGTGGCAATAATTGACAAATATATCGATCATGATCGAGATTGAAATCAATATGTGTTTTGAACTTTACATCTTACACCAATAGGGCCCAGGGGCCACTAATGTCATTTTTTTCTTCAATGACCGGACAGAACATAAATTTTATTATATAAGGATTATTATATAGGATTGTATAAATATGAGTTGAGCAGTATAGGCTTTGTCATAATATGACGGAAATCTATTAATAGAAATATTGGGGTCTTTTGGGGGGACGGATTTCATAAAAATTTAATACAAGATACGAGTCAATATGTTAATGTAGGTATATTGAGAAGAAAGTATCTTATCAGCTACTTGTTAATTATTGGTTAACGAGTTTAACTAACAAAAAATATAATTGGTTAATTAGAGGCATTGTTTACATATTTATTTTAAATATAAATAAATGGCACTTAATTTTTGAAAGAAGTTAATAGTATGTGGTATTTTTATGAATGCAACGTTCTATATCTTTGCTATTTTTAATAATTAATAAAAAAAAACAACTCTCCCAAGTTATTGTGTTGTTTTATTTCATACAAATTGTACATTCAAATTAAAGATTCTGACATTAAATTAACATACGAATAAATTCATCTATCACGACTATTAGTTATATTCACCCACCCCCACCCCCCCAACCCCCACACTCACACAAACAATCGTTTATTTAGTTGTTAGGTTGTTTGACGAAGTCCAATTTTACTTAAAGTCGTATTTCCAAATTCACGCGGCCATTTCTTCATTGAACTACAATACAGAAGTATTTTGATGCACCAAGTTTTGACTACATCCTATAATCCGTATAAATATAAGTTTTGCTGATTAATCCAAACAGTCAGTGCCATAGACGATTATTCATTTCAAGATGGAAATGTCTCTGTTGTTTCAGACACAGGAAGTCATGAGATGTCTTAAATCAGTTCAGCATACACATGCCTCTCGCCTGCAGGTTGTTCAATGTGTTGAGTACCGGGACCTAAACCAATGGCCAGAAAAAAATATATACGATTTAAAACTTTTCATTTGAAAGTAATACGACTTATACTTATACTCTCTCTCTCTCTCTCTCTCTCTCATCTCTCTCTCTCTCTCTCTCTCTCTCTCTCTCTCTCTCTCTCTCTCTCTCTCTACTCCATGCTTCATCATCATCTCTGCCATCCTCTCTCTCTCTCTCTCTCTCTCTCTCCTCTCTCTCTCTCTCTCTCTCCTCTCTCTCTCTCTCTCTCTCTCTCTCTCCTCTCTCTCTCTCCTCTCTCTCTCCTCTCTCTCTAACTCATTTTGTCTTCATTCAATCTGCTTTGCACTCCTCTCTCTCTCTCTCTCTCTCTCTCTCTCTCTCCTCTCCCTCTCTCCCTCACTCTCTCTCTCCCCTTTCTCTCTCTCGTTCTTCTTCAAATAAACACAAACAAATAAAATTTAGTGGTGCGATGTCGGAATATGTTTTGGTCTAGGTAATCCACGCTAGTTTTTAAATTTTGTCACGTTGGCGTTACTTGGTTATAGAATAAGCTATTGTTTCTTGGTATATCTTTTGTGTACATTTTTAAATAGTTTTTTAAAAATGCATATTCTGAAGATTTAATAAATAAGTTTTTTTATTCTATTATTTAAAAAAAAATTAACAACAATAAAGTGAAATTTATTTTAAACTGCGACCAAAATATGAAATATTTTAAATAAGTAACTGTTTGCTTGTACTATCTTATCTTATCTGTTGCAGACGCTCCTTCTATACAGAAGATTATTATAATACTATAAAGTAAATATTTTGTGACGAATTTAAGGACTACAACGACTATTGGCGTAAAGTGTTTTTATTTCCTTTCAATACTTTCATTTGTTTCAGGTTTGAGGAAGTTTATTTTATGTTAACAGCTGCCCACTGTTATTGACGTTAGTTGCCCACAGTTATGGGCGCTAGTTGCCCACTGTTATGGACGTTAGCTGCCCACTGTTATGGACGTCAGTTGCCCAGCAGCTACCTACTGTTATGGACGTTAGTTGCCCACTGTTATGGACGTTAGTTGCCCACTGTTATGGACGTCAGTTGCCCAGTAAACTATAGAGCGGAATCCTCTGATATAAGTGATATAACAGTCTAATCTTGTTTCTATTATTACAATGGTATTAATTTAGTAACTAGGTTGAAGGTCAATGGAATATTTTACCAACTGTCAGTTACCGAATCTTCTGTGACACGTTTCGAACCTCAGATATCGCCGGCCTCGTTCAGCATATAAATACCAAACGTCAAGGCCCTGGGTCTTAAAAAGGCCATCTTATGGGGCTGGCATATACAAATATAAGAGAAAAAAATAAGAAATAAATAAAAAATAAATAGAGCTATCACCCATAGAAATTAGGTATTCGTGGTTGTCCAAAACGTTGTGGTCGTAGCTGCAGTAGTTCGTGGCGTTGTTGTCACTGTTTGGTGGACGTGATCTGGACAAGGTCAAGACGAGAACGAGAATCACGATGAGAAGTAAACAAACAGCGCCGCCTATACCGCCTGCGATGTAAATGTAGTCCACCGGAACTGACAAAGAATCTAAGATTTTTTTAAAAATTATTATTTTTTAAAAAATAATTTTTTTGAGAATTAGAAAACTTGTTGATAGGTTTTGTTCAATATTTTTATTATAATTATATCTATAATTATTAATGCACTTACAAAAAATAAATACTATTTTCTCTATTTCTATTAATAATTCAATCGGATGGTTCAGGCTTAAAAATTCGTAAAAAGTTGAATAAAACTTCCAAAAAGAAACATATTCACAAAAGTCATTTAAAATGCAAAGAAAGTTTCTTCTAAAATCTTACAGAAATTTTTGTGATGTCCTTATTAAAATCATTATCATATTAGCCTTTATGTGATGTGGAAGAGATTTGGCAGATTTCAGACGATACGACTGACGCTATTAAACATTCAGCTGTTATAACGCCCTTAAGTTTCGGCTCCACTACATTTTCCCTTGTGTTTTTACGATTCTGGACAGGGGTTATTTTCTGCCCAGCTAATCTTCTTAATGGGGGGCGCGGTGGTCGAGTGGCAGCGCGCTCGACTAGCGTACCGATGGTCACGGGTTCGAATCCACGTGAAGGCAGGGATTTTTTCCCTGAGTCCACCCAGCTCTTAGTGGGTACCCGACATCAGTTGGGGTAGTAAAGGTGGCTGGGCATTGTGCTAGGCACACAATCCCCTCGTATGCCGTGGCTATTGAAACCTGTGAAGGCCTTCGACATCGGACATGACTCCTGGGAAGCAGCAGCCAGTAATCGAGCCCACTGGCGCTCTACGATATGGAATGGCGCAGCTGTCTGTGAAGCTAATAGACAACAGGCTGCCAAGTTAAAACGCCAAGCCAGAAAGGAACCTAACCAAAAGCCACCTTAAGAGACCGCTTCTATCTCTTGTCCGACATGTGGCGACCCAGAAAATATAATGAGAGTGGTCATCGTCGAGCAGCAGAAACCTGTGAACGCTGTTTCACTTGCCCCATATGCCATTCATGGTCTGAGAGGGAACTAAGAGAAGAATCTTCTTAAAAGAAAAACCCAATATCTTTTGAAATTGTCCAAGGGTCTCAGCAGTATGACAAGCATCAGTATGACAAGCATCATTTAAAATAACACATTAAATAAATAAAATAAACAACTCACTAGATTCTGAGATGCCTTGTCGACAAGTGTCGTTGGAAGATGTGTCCAGTGTTGTGTTCAGGTTTATATAATGTGACGAGCAGTTGAGGCCGTACATTCCATTCTCGCAGATTGGCTCTAAAGGGGTGGTAGGGTGAGGGATGTGTGTGTATTGGAAAGATATTCCATTAATATTTAATGACATTAGCAATTATGCCATGGTATATAATAGCAATTCTATTACTTCAATGCCATTAATAACATTTAGACATAAATCTTTCTAGGAACGTATTAAAGAATTGTTTTTTTTCATTTAAAGTTTGATATTCTCAAATCTACCTAAAACATAATTCTTACTATAGCATAACTCATTACAAAGATATATATATATATATATATATATATATATATATATATATATATATATATATATATATATATATATATATATATATATATATATATTTCTAATACACAATTCTTAACATACATATATCTTTCTAAGACATAACGCTTAACACGGCATAACTGATAAGACTGAAAACTTTATTTAAAGACTGGAAACAACGCTACATATCACCCTACACATCACACTACACATCACACTACACATCACACTAAACATCACACTACACATCACACTACACATCACACTACACATCACACTACACATCACACTACACATCACACTACACATCACACTACACATCACACTACACATCACCCTACACATCACACTACACATCACCCTACACATCACACAACACATCACACTACACATCACACTACACATCACACTACACATCACCCTACACATCACACTACACATCACACTACACATCACACTAAATTTCACCCTACACATCACACTAAACATCACCCTACACATCACACTAAACATCACACTACACATCACCTACACATCACACTACACATCACACTACACATCACACTACACATCACACTACACATCACACTACACATCACAATAAACATCACCCTAAACATCACACTAAACATCACACTACACTTCACCCTACACATCACGCTACACATCACACTACACATCACACTACACATCACCCTCCACATCACGCTACACATCACACTACACATCACCCTACACATCACACTACACATCACCTACACATCACCCTACACATCACCTACACATCACCCTACACATCACACTACACATCACACTACACATCACACTACACATCACTCTACACATCACACTACACATCACACTCCCCATCACCCTACACATCACACTCCACATCACCTACACATCACACTACACATCACACTACACATCACACTACACATCACACTACACATCACACTACACATCACACTACACATCACACTACACATCACCCTACACATCACCCTACACATCACACTACACATCACACTAAACATCACACTACACATCACACTACACATCACACTACACATCACACTACACATCACACTACACATCACACTACCCATCACACTACACATCACACTACACATCACACTACACATCACACTACACATCACACTACACATCACACTACACATCACACTACACATCACACTACACATCACACTACACATCACCCTACACATCACACTACACATCACACTACACATCACACTACCCATCACCCTACACATCACCTTACATCACACTACACACCACGCTACACATCACCCTACAAATCACGCTACAAATCACGCTACACATCACACTACACATCTCCCTACACATCACACTACACATCACCCTACACATCACACTATACATCACCCTACACATCACACTACACATCACCCTACACATCACACTACACATCACCCTACACATCACCCTACCTATCACCTACACATCACACTACACATCACCCAGAGCCGTCTTTACACCATTTTGGGCCCCCGGGCAAAGAAATAGTGTTGGGCTCCTCCTCGTAAGGAATAAAAAAATAAATATACATAATATATATAATTAAACATATTCCCTTGGGGCCCCTATGACATTGGGCCCCCGGGCAAATGCCCAACGGGCCTATGCGTTTAGACGGCCCCGACATCACCCTACACATCACACTTCACATCACACTACACATCACCCCACACATCACCCTACACATCACCCTACACATCACCCTACACATAACCCTACACATCACACTACACATCACCCTACACATCACACTACACATAACGCTACACATCACCCTACACATCTCGCTACACATCACCCTACACATCACACTAAAAATCACCTTACACATCACGCTACACATCACACTAGGCATCACTTTACAAATCCCCCTAATCATCACACTATACATCACGCTACACATCACCTACACATCACCCTACACATCACACTACACATCACCCTACACATCACGCTACACATCACACTACACATCACACTAAACATCACGCTACACATCACACTACACATCACACTACACATCACACTACACACCCTTACACATCACGCTCTATATAACACTACACATCACACTACACATCACGCTACACATCACCCTACACATCACGCTACACATCACGCTACACATCCCCCTACATATTCCCCTACACATCACCCCACACATCACGCTACACATCACGCTACACATCACCCTACTAATCACCGTGCACATCACGCTACACATCACACTACACATAAACACTACACATCACCCTACACATCACCATACACATTACACTACACATCACACTACACATCACCACACACATCACACTACACATCACACTATACATCATGCTACACCTCATACTACACATCACCCTACACATCACCCTACACATCACACTACACATCACCATACGCATCACACTACACATCACACTACACATCACCCTACACATCACACTACATATCACACTACACATCACCCTACACATCACAATAAACATCACACTATACATCACCCTAAACATCACACTACACATCACACTACACATCATGCTACACATCATACTACACATCACAATAAACATCACACTATACATCACCCTAAACATCACACTACACATCACACTACACATCATGCTACACATCATACTACACATCACCCTACACATCACCCTACACATCACACTACACATCACCATACGCATCACACTACACATCACACTACACATCACCCTACACATCACACTACATATCACACTACACATCACACTACACATCACCCTACACATCACACTACACATCACCCTACACATCACCCTACACATCACACTACACATCGCCCTACACATCACACTACACATCACACTACACATCACCCTACACATCACCCTACACATCACACTACAAATCGCCCTACACATCACGCTACACATCACGCTACACATCAAACTACACATCACACTACACATCACCCTACACATCACCCTACACATCACACTACACATCACACTACACATCACCCTACACATCACCATACACATCACACTACACATCACACTACACATCACACTACACATCACACTACACATCACGCTACACATCACACTACACATCACACTACACATCACCCTACACATCACACTACACATCGCCCTACACATCACACTACACATCACCCTACACATAACCCTACACATCACACTACACATCACACTACACATCACCCTACACATCACCCTACACATCACACTACACATCGCCCTACACATCACGCTACACATCACGCTACACATCACACTACACATCACACTACACATCACCCTACACATCACCCTACACATCACACTACACATCACACTACACATCACCCTACACATCATCCTACACATCACACTACACATCGCCCTAAACATCACACTACACATCACACTACACATAAACACTACACATCACCCTACACATCACCATACACATTACACTACACATCACACTACACATCACCACACACATCACACTACACATCACACTATACATCATGCTACACCTCATACTACACATCACCCTACACATCACCCTACACATCACACTACACATCACCATACGCATCACACTACACATCACACTACACATCACCCTACACATCACACTACATATCACACTACACATCACCCTACACATCACAATAAACATCACACTATACATCACCCTAAACATCACACTACACATCACACTACACATCATGCTACACATCATACTACACATCACAATAAACATCACACTATACATCACCCTAAACATCACACTACACATCACACTACACATCATGCTACACATCATACTACACATCACCCTACACATCACCCTACACATCACACTACACATCACCATACGCATCACACTACACATCACACTACACATCACCCTACACATCACACTACATATCACACTACACATCACACTACACATCACCCTACACATCACACTACACATCACCCTACACATCACCCTACACATCACACTACACATCGCCCTACACATCACACTACACATCACACTACACATCACCCTACACATCACCCTACACATCACACTACAAATCGCCCTACACATCACGCTACACATCACGCTACACATCAAACTACACATCACACTACACATCACCCTACACATCACCCTACACATCACACTACACATCACACTACACATCACCCTACACATCACCATACACATCACACTACACATCACACTACACATCACACTACACATCACGCTACACATCACACTACACATCACACTACACATCACCCTACACATCACACTACACATCGCCCTACACATCACACTACACATCACCCTACACATAACCCTACACATCACACTACACATCACACTACACATCACCCTACACATCACCCTACACATCACACTACACATCGCCCTACACATCACGCTACACATCACGCTACACATCACACTACACATCACACTACACATCACCCTACACATCACCCTACACATCACACTACACATCACACTACACATCACCCTACACATCATCCTACACATCACACTACACATCGCCCTAAACATCACACTACACATCACACTACACATCACCCTACACATCACACTACAAATCGCCCTACACATCACACTACAAATCGCCCTACACATCACGCTACACATCACGCTACACATCACACTACACATCACACTACACATCACACTACACATCCCCTACACATCACACTACACATCACCCTACACATCACACTACACATCACCCTACACATCACACTACAAATCGCCCTACACATCACGCTACACATCACCCTACACATCACACTACAAATCGCCCTACACATCACGCTACACATCACGCTACACATCACACTACACATCACACTACACATCACACTACACATCCCCTACACATCACCCTACACATCACACTACACATCCCCCTACACATCTCCCTACACATCACACTACACATCACACTACACATCACGCTACACATCACACTACACATCACACTACACATCACCCTACACATCACACTACACATCGCCCTACACATCACACTACACATCACCCTACACATAACCCTACACATCACACTACACATCACACTACACATCACCCTACACATCACCCTACACATCACACTACACATCGCCCTACACATCACGCTACACATCACGCTACACATCACACTACACATCACACTACACATCACCCTACACATCACCCTACACATCACACTACACATCACACTACACATCACCCTACACATCATCCTACACATCACACTACACATCGCCCTAAACATCACACTACACATCACACTACACATCACCCTACACATCACACTACAAATCGCCCTACACATCACACTACAAATCGCCCTACACATCACGCTACACATCACGCTACACATCACACTACACATCACACTACACATCACACTACACATCACACTACACATCCCCTACACATCACACTACACATCACCCTACACATCACACTACACATCACCCTACACATCACACTACAAATCGCCCTACACATCACGCTACACATCACCCTACACATCACACTACAAATCGCCCTACACATCACGCTACACATCACGCTACACATCACACTACACATCACACTACACATCACACTACACATCCCCTACACATCACCCTACACATCACACTACACATCCCCCTACACATCTCCCTACACATCACACTACACATCCCCCTACACATCACCCTACATATCACACTACACATCACCCTACACATCACCCTACACATCACACTACACATCCCCCTACACATCACCCTACACATCATACTGCACATCACACTACACATCACACTACACATCACACTACACATCACGCTACACATCACACTACACATCACACTACACATCATGCTACACATCACCCTACACACCACACTACACATCGCCCTACTATCTCAAGTCAGAGATGTTCAATGTAGTTTCACAAATGTATATATTTGTCAACGAAGAGCGGTTGAACTTGTAGAAGAAGATAATTGTGAGTGCGATTATTAAGTAAATAAACTTTATACGTGTTTAATATGTACCAACAAATACCTCGTATATTACTATCTTGTACCTATCCTATTACATATAAGTTTTATATGAATATCTTGTATCTATTCTATCACATATATCTCGTATTTGACTATCTTGTACCTAAATCCAAAGAACATCTAATATTGCTTTAAAATTGTTGTTATAACAATTACAAAATATTGATCAGAAAAGTTCCATTCATCTATAGGAAAACAACATATTAAAAAAATAATTAATTATTATATTATAACTCAACATTTTTTTTTAAAATGTGTGTCATTAAAGGTGTGTAATTATTTTAAATACATATTTGAGACTGAAGCATTTTTGCGCAGATGATTTTTCAAGGAGTTTTCGTCTGCTTGTTTTTAGAAGTTTAGGTTTCCAAGATGTTATGGCGAGACTAGAAAAATTAGATTAACTGCTGTCAAAGATGAAGTCTTTTCATACTGATAGTTCTTAATTTATTCATAGTGTTGATTGCCTTTTCCACAGAAGTATGTGTTCATTTTTTTAAAAAATAGAACCAAAATATTATCTCGGGTAAATGAGCTATTTATCCTTTAAAATTGAAATGATTATATTTTTGTTTTACTTTTAAAAAATATTTTTACTTGTAACTATATAATAAATTAGCATTTAATTTTAGATCACTTCAATAAATTAGTAAAATTAAGAGTATCAGAATTTATTATGATTTACTTTTAAAATAAATTGATTTTAAAAGATGCAACTATTTTTTGTACTGATGACCTTTACATGTGCTGTCTCGAACTACTGATTTGGAGAACCCTGATTTATTGTATGAGTTACCTCCGCTGACGTGAAATGAGCAGACATCGATTGTTTTATACTTGGTTCCTTTTATGTAGATTTCTCGTATGGTAACATTAAGGTCACATAAGATATCTGCAGTTATAGTGCTGGCCCATTTGATACGCTGGTTGGAACAGCTTAATTGCCTGAGGTTACTATCTTTAAACGTCACCACAAAGTTTGGACTCCATCCCTGTTGAAGTGACGTAGATCAAGGCTAATGAACATACACAACACCAAGGCCTAATAACAAGAGAAATCACACGATACTCCTACTGCGGCAATAACTTTTGTTACAAAGACAAAGTATCAATTCTATCAAAAACATTTTTACACAAATATCCAATGCATCAACATTTGGTAACTAAAATAGTGTTTTTCCTGCTAAGATCAAAGTTTGTAATCTGGGCGTTATAAAAGCCCTGTTGCCTATGATTAACGTGTGTAAACCATGAACTTGTATCTGATGATTACGGTCAAAGTGTGAAACCCATATATATTTCTTAGTTGTTTCCCAGATTGCCGGACTGAACTTTGTAAAAGAAAAAAATACTGCGAAATGGATAGAAATATTAATGAAAATCCGTGATCTGGATATATTTTGTATCTAAATTTTCATTAGTTTCTTCCTAGTTTTATTTGA
>CALYLW010001063.1:11565-84065 GCA_944989445.1 Ampullaceana balthica | reverse complement strand
CAGGAATGAGGAGTAAACTCCACTGCAGTAAGCCACCGTGTTACGCTTTGTTTTTCGGTTTTTTTATCACTTTTTACAAGTTTGCAAAATATCAATAAAATAATCAAACAAAAGTTTTAATGACATCACGTATATTAGACTCACCTGAAGCCATCACATTGAACAAGCTGATTGCTAGAACCCACGTGATCACGATCACCTTGTCTACACTTGACATCATGTTTTTTTTAAATCTACAAGCTCACACTCCAGATATCTAAAACCTATTACACTCTGGATGTCTGTATATTATGTCAATCCGGATGTCTATATGTTGAGTCAATCGCGGCGTCTACACCATTACCCTAATCGTGTTACTACACTTGTTTTAAGCACCAGAAACACCTCGTAACAAAGCCAGCAGTTCATAACATAACATCAACGAGGAACATGAAAGCCGCGATGAAGTGTTCTTAAACACACTAAACTGCTTATTGCAGTTTAGCAATTGTTCGCTCTCTCTCTCTCTCTCTCTCTCTCTCTCTCTCTCTCTCTCTCTCTCTCTCTCTCTCTCTCTCTCTCTCTCTCTCCATTTGAAAACTTGAAGACATACGTACTAATAGTAAGATTTTCCGGTAGTCTACGTCAGTGCTTCTCAAACTTTTTAGTATGGCTGACCGGCAGGAATTTTTCCTTTGCACCAGGGACCGGTGCACTGTTTTCCCTGTACTGATGTGGTACGAAATGTAATTTATTTTATTTTATTTGTTTCCTTTTATGTTATTTTTATAAAAACTTAAACTTTTCTAAATGGTTAGTATTAATGGATTAAAATGGAGGATTATAAATAGATATTTGGTCCTCTCTCGATAACTTCTGCGGACCGGCGGCCGATGGCTCGCGGACCGGTGCCGGTCCGCGGACCACCACTTTGAGCAGCAGTGGTCTACGTCATCTCGTTTCGGCTATCAGTGGCAGTGACGTACGAATAATTGGTGCCTAATTTAATGCGTTACGTCATGTTAAATCCCAAGGGCGTAGCCATTTTGAAATGATCTAACTAGACTACACTTCTAAACAGGATGTCGGCCAAAACAACTGCACGACAAAATTAGACTTGACGGCTGTTCATGAAGCAGTGAACTTGTCTATGAAGGCTAAATGTAATGCTCATAAATCGTTATTCATATAAACCAGGGGTCTCCAAACTACGGCCCGCGGGCCAGATGCAGCCCGTGAGGCCTTCTTATCCGGCCCCTGGAGACCTTTAATCTAAAAAAAAGATACTATTTTTACCTGTATTTTACCATAAAACTGTTTGTAGTCGGCCCCCAAACTGCAGTTTGACATTTAATCCGGCCCTCCAGCCGAAAAGTTTGGAGACCCCTGATATTCAGGGGTGGACTGGGGAGTTAAAGCGGCCCGGGAAAAAAACAAAAAGCGGCCCTATCTTCATAACTTTTATTTTCCTTGTGCATTTTCTCCATCCAAACGTGAGGGCCGAGGCCTTCAAAGGCATGTGTCACTTTACAAATTACTATATACAATAACAAAAACAAAAAAAAACGATAAATAGCATTTTAAATTTATATTTATAAATAAAATATCAAGAATGCGTCAATTCAAGCTATAAATCAGTTTATTCGGACTCTCTATGATCGTGTTTAAAGCATAAGCAACTTCTTTAAGTTGGGTGACATTTCGGCTACATGATCTATAATTGTGTCATTATTCAGATCACCTAAAACATCGGGCCGCTCTTGAATCATTGTTTATCCCATATAGGTTTTAATAAGTTTTAGTTTCGAAAAGTTTCTTTTTTCGGAAGCCAAAATGACAGGAATAGTTTTTTTGAAAGCAACTGCAAAATATTAACAGGATCGTTGTAGGTAACTGCAGGAATTATGGAACTCAATGATAGGAACTCTTCAGCAAGCATGAAACCATCAAGATCCTTACTTTCGCAGGCAGTGAGCTTCTCTCACGATTTATACAGTAATTCAGTAGATCATTGTTTTGTAATTGATGAAATTTAACAAGAAATCCAAAACGAGTCATGATGCCTTAGTATTTGTTCAAATTACATGCCCATTAACATGATTGCATATCAACAAACTAGTAAAAAATATGTGCTAATTTTTACTTGTGCATCTACAAATTCTTCATCTTCTCCTTCATATATAAATTGTTTTATTTCTTTTTCAACTGGGTTTAAATGGGTTCAACTTCTATGTCTGTGGCAATTTCTTCTGCAAATGTTATTGCTGTTTCAAAACAACGATTGCAGTAAAATTTCGATAATTCAAAAGTACGTTACATGCTCTCAACTTCAGTTACTAGACCGACAGAAATATTTTGTAACTCTTTGCTGGTGTAATTAAATTACGACAATATGTCGTACCAAAAAGCATTTGAAACAATGAAATTGAAGTTCTTAAGTTGTTTGCACAAAGACTCTGCTTCACTTCAAGATTGTAGATCACTAATTTGATATGGTACTTTGAAAAGTTCATCATCCATTTCTCCTGCTTGATATCGCACTACCTTTGCGCTTTCCACATGGATCTCCAATTTTCTTTCTGTGGTTTTGCAGAAATATTTCAAAAACTTGGAAAATAAAGCACATCGCTTTGTTGAAGCGGAAAATAATATATAGATTCGTTAAATTATACCAAAAACAGTCATTGCATCAGGACAAGTTTTTATCATTTAACATATATGTATTTATCAACTGAAATACGAAATAGCTGAGCGAGAAATCGGGACAATGGCCATGAGACGTTGAAATATACTATGCCAACAAGCCTTTTCACTGTTTATTATTTTTTGGCGTGGCTTGTCAATTGTCATTGTTTTGTTAACCTGTTTTTTCATCTCAAACCATTCCAAAGTAGATGTAATATTATGTCCCTTTGATTTATCATGATCAGACAGTCTAACACATTTTAAAAAAAATTCACTTACCATTGCAAGTTAAAGCCTAAAAGTGGCGTTCTCGTTTTTAAAATGTTCTGAATCCATAAATGCTTAAAAATACGCTAGGAAAAATACTTTTTGCATTAGGATTTATGATGATTATAATTTGTTATTATATTAGTACGGAGTTTTCTACTTATTTTATCCTGAAAATATAAATACAAAGTTTTCTAGCTACGTCGTTATAAAAAAAATTCTTGCGCAATAGTAGTAAAATTGTAAAAAGTAGTAAAAATGTTTAGTCAAAACGTGGGCCCTGAAAAGTGCAGGGCCGGCCCTGATTTCAGTTTAGAGAAATATCTCTCACAAGCTACTTGGGTAGACGACAGAGTCAGTAAGAGTTTATAAGCGCTAAAGAGATGTTTGTATGTTTGCCCCTATAAACTGTATTTATGTAGTACAGAAAAGCAGCAAACAGGACATTTTTTTTCAAGATTAATTATTATTATATCACTGGTCCTGGCGGCCCACCGGGATTTGTCCCGGTGTCCCGGCGGCCCAGTCCACCCCTGCCTGATATAAACGATTGAATGAATCCCAATGCTTCTCAAATCTTGTTCACTTTTGTTTGTTTTTCCCACTGGCTTTTTATTTTAAAAATTTAATTATAAATTAAGAATTTATTATTTCTTTTCCATTATATATTACGCCATCCATTTAGGCTGTTGGATAAATTCATCCATTTAGACTGTAGGATAATGTCATCCATTTAGACTGAATGATAAGAGCATCAATTTATACTGTATGATAATGTCATCCATGCTACTGGCCTACACTAATGCTACTGGCCTACACTAATGCTACTGGCCTACGCTAATGCTACTGGTCTACACTAATGCTACTGGTCTACACTAATGCTACTGGCCTACACTAATGCTACTGGCCTACACTAATGCTACTGGCCTACACTAATGCTACTGGCCTACACTAATGCTACTGGCCTACACTAATGTTACTGGCCTACACTAATGCTACTGGTCTACACTAATGCTACTGGCCTACACTAATGTTACTGGCTACACTAATGTTACTGGTCTACACTAATGTTACTGGCCTACACTAATGTACTGGTCTACACTAATGCTACTGGCCTACACTAATGCTACTGGTCTACACTAATGCTACTGGCCTACACTAATGCTACTGGCCTACACTAATGCTACTGGCCTACACTAATGCTACTGGCCTACACTAATGCTACTTGTCTACACTAATGCTACTGGCCTACACTAATGTTACTGGCCTACACTAATGCTACTGTCTACACTAATGCTACTGTCTACACTAATGCTACTGGCCTACACTAATGCTACTGGCCTACACTAATGCTACTTGTCTACACTAATGCTACTTGTCTACACTAATGCTACTGGCCTACACTAATGCTACTGGCCTACACTAATGCTACTGGTCTACACTAATGCTACTGGCCTACACTAATGCTACTTGTCTACACTAATGCTACTGGCCTACACTAATGCTACTGGCCTACACTAATGCTACTGGCCTACACTAATGCTACTGGCCTACACTAATGCTACTGGCCTACACTAATGCTACTGGCCTACACTAATGCTACTTGTCTACACTAATGCTACTGGCCTACACTAATGCTACTGGCCTACACTAATGCTACTGTCTACACTAATGCTACTGGCCTACACTAATGCTACTGGCCTACACTAATGCTACTGGCCTACACTAATGCTACTTGTCTACACTAATGCTACTTGTCTACACTAATGCTACTGGCCTACACTAATGCTACTGGTCTACACTAATGCTACTGGCCTACACTAATGCTACTGGCCTACACTAATGCTACTGTCTACACTAATGCTACTGGCCTACACTAATGCTACTTGTCTACACTAATGCTACTGGCCTACACTAATGCTACTTGCCTACACTAATGCTACTTGTCTACACTAATGCTACTGGCCTACACTAATGCTACTGGCCTACACTAATGCTACTTGTCTACACTAATGCTACTTGTCTACACTAATGCTACTGGCCTACACTAATGCTACTGGCCTACACTAATGCTACTTGTCTACACTAATGTTACTGGTCTACACTAATGCTACTTGTCTACACTAATGCTACTGGCCTACACTAATGCTACTTGTCTACACTAATGCTACTGGCCTACACTAATGCTACTTGTCTACACTAATGTTACTGGCCTACACTAATGCTACTTGTCTACACTAATGCTACTGTCTACACTAATGCTACTGTCTACACTAATGCTACTTGTCTACACTAATGCTACTGGCCTACACTAATGCTACTTGTCTACACTAATGTTACTGGTCTACACTAATGCTACTTGTCTACACTAATGCTACTGTCTACACTAATGCTACTGTCTACACTAATGCTACTGTCTACACTAATGCTACTGTCTACACTAATGCTACTGGCCTACACTAATGCTACTGTCTACACTAATGCTACTGTCTACACTAATGCTACTGTCTACACTAATGCTACTGTCTACACTAATGTTACTGTCTACACTAATGCTACTGGCCTACACTAATGCTACTGTCTACACTAATGCTACTGGCCTACACTAATGCTACTGGTCTACACTAATGCTACTGTCTACACTAATGCTACTGGCCTACACTAATGCTACTGGTCTACACTAATGCTACTGGTCTACACTAATGCTACTGGCCTACACTAATGCTACTGTCTACACTAATGCTACTGTCTACACTAATGCTACTGGCCTACACTAATGCTACTGTCTACACTAATGCTACTGGCCTACACTAATGCTACTGGTCTACACTAATGCTACTGGCCTACACTAATGCTACTGTCTACACTAATGCTACTGGCCTACACTAATGCTACTGGTCTACACTAATGCTACTTGTCTACACTAATGCTACTGGCCTACACTAATGCTACTGTCTACACTAATGCTACTGGTCTACACTAATGCTACTGGCCTACACTAATGCTACTGGTCTACACTAATGCTACTGGCCTACACTAATGCTACTGGTCTACACTAATGCTACTGGTCTACACTAATGCTACTGGCCTACACTAATGTTACTGGTCTACACTAATGCTACTGGTCTACACTAATGCTACTGGCCTACACTAATGCTACTGGTCTACACTAATGTTACTGGTCTACACTAATGCTACTGGCCTACACTAATGCTACTTGTCTACACTAATGCTACTGGCCTACACTAATGCTACTGTCTACACTAATGTTACTGTCTACACTAATGCTACTGGCCTACACTAATGCTACTGGTCTACACTAATGCTACTGGCCTACACTAATGCTACTGTCTACACTAATGCTACTTGTCTACACTAATGTTACTGTCTACACTAATGCTACTTGTCTACACTAATGCTACTGTCTACACTAATGCTACTGGCCTACACTAATGCTACTGGTCTACACTAATGCTACTGTCTACACTAATGCTACTGGCCTACACTAATGCTACTGTCTACACTAATGTTACTGTCTACACTAATGCTACTGGTCTACACTAATGCTACTTGTCTACACTAATGCTACTGGTCTACACTAATGCTACTGGCCTACACTAATGCTACTGTCTACACTAATGCTACTGTCTACACTAATGTTACTGTCTACACTAATGCTACTGGCCTACACTAATGCTACTGTCTACACTAATGCTACTTGTCTACACTAATGCTACTGTCTACACTAATGCTACTGTCTACACTAATGCTACTGGCCTACACTAATGCTACTGTCTACACTAATGCTACTGTCTACACTAATGCTACTGTCTACACTAATGCTACTGGTCTACACTAATGCTACTTGTCTACACTAATGCTACTGGCCTACACTAATGCTACTGTCTACACTAATGCTACTGTCTACACTAATGCTACTGTCTACACTAATGCTACTGGCCTACACTAATGCTACTGTCTACACTAATGCTACTGGCCTACACTAATGCTACTGTCTACACTAATGCTACTGGTCTACACTAATGCTACTGGCCTACACTAATGCTACTGTCTACACTAATGCTACTGGCCTACACTAATGCTACTGTCTACACTAATGTTACTGGCCTACACTAATGCTACTGTCTACACTAATGCTACTGTCTACACTAATGCTACTGGCCTACACTAATGCTACTGTCTACACTAATGCTACTGGTCTACACTAATGCTACTGGCCTACACTAATGCTACTGTCTACACTAATGCTACTGGCCTACACTAATGCTACTGTCTACACTAATGCTACTGGCCTACACTAATGCTACTGTCTACACTAATGCTACTGGTCTACACTAATGCTACTGTCTACACTAATGCTACTGTCTACACTAATGCTACTGTCTACACTAATGCTACTGTCTACACTAATGCTACTGGCCTACACTAATGCTACTGTCTACACTAATGCTACTGGCCTACACTAATGCTACTGTCTACACTAATGCTACTGGCCTACACTAATGCTACTGTCTACACTAATGCTACTGTCTACACTAATGCTACTGGCCTACACTAATGCTACTTGTCTACACTAATGCTACTGTCTACACTAATGCTACTGTCTACACTAATGCTACTGGCCTACACTAATGCTACTGTCTACACTAATGCTACTGTCTACACTAATGCTACTGGCCTACACTAATGCTACTGGTCTACACTAATGCTACTGGTCTACACTAATGCTACTGGTCTACACTAATGCTACTTGTCTACACTAATGCTACTGGCCTACACTAATGCTACTGTCTACACTAATGCTACTGGTCTACACTAATGCTACTGTCTACACTAATGCTACTGGCCTACACTAATGCTACTGGCCTACACTAATGCTACTGTCTACACTAATGCTACTGTCTACACTAATGCTACTGGTCTACACTAATGCTACTGTCTACACTAATGCTACTGGTCTACACTAATGCTACTGGTCTACACTAATGCTACTGTCTACACTAATGCTACTGTCTACACTAATGCTACTGGCCTACACTAATGCTACTGTCTACACTAATGCTACTGGTCTACACTAATGCTACTTGTCTACACTAATGCTACTGTCTACACTAATGCTACTTGTCTACACTAATGCTACTGGTCTACACTAATGCTACTGGTCTACACTAATGCTACTGGTCTACACTAATGCTACTGGTCTACACTAATGCTACTGTCTACACTAATGCTACTGTCTACACTAATGCTACTGGCCTACACTAATGCTACTTGTCTACACTAATGCTACTGTCTACACTAATGCTACTGTCTACACTAATGCTACTGGTCTACACTAATGCTACTGTCTACACTAATGCTACTGTCTACACTAATGCTACTGGTCTACACTAATGCTACTGGTCTACACTAATGCTACTGGTCTACACTAATGCTACTGGCCTACACTAATGCTACTGGTCTACACTAATGCTACTGTCTACACTAATGCTACTGGCCTACACTAATGCTACTGGCCTACACTAATGCTACTGGCCTACACTAATGCTACTGGCCTACACTAATGCTACTGGCCTACACTAATGCTACTTGTCTACACTAATGCTACTTGTCTACACTAATGCTACTGGTCTACACTAATGTTACTGGTCTACACTAATGTTACTGGTCTACACTAATGCTACTTGTCTACACTAATGCTACTGGTCTACACTAATGCTACTGTCTACACTAATGCTACTTGTCTACACTAATGCTACTTGTCTACACTAATGTTACTGGTCTACACTAATGTTACTGGTCTACACTAATGTTACTGGTCTACACTAATGTTACTGGTCTACACTAATGTTACTGGTCTACACTAATGTTACTGGTCTACACTAATGTTACTGGCTACACTAATGCTACTGGCCTACACTAATGTTACTGGTCTACACTAATGTTACTGGTCTACACTAATGTTACTGGTCTACACTAATGCTACTTGTCTACACTAATGTTACTGGCCTACACTAATGCTACTTGTCTACACTAATGCTACTGTCTACACTAATGTTACTTGTCTACACTAATGTTACTGGTCTACACTAATGTTACTGGTCTACACTAATGTTACTGGTCTACACTAATGCTACTTGTCTACACTAATGCTACTTGTCTACACTAATGTTACTGGTCTACACTAATGTTACTGGTCTACACTAATGTTACTGGTCTACACTAATGCTACTGGCCTACACTAATGCTACTGGTCTACACTAATGCTACTGGCCTACACTAATGCTACTGGCCTACACTAATGCTACTGGCCTACACTAATGCTACTGTCTACACTAATGCTACTGTCTACACTAATGCTACTGGTCTACACTAATGTTACTGGTCTACACTAATGTTACTGGTCTACACTAATGCTACTGTCTACACTAATGCTACTGTCTACACTAATGCTACTGGCCTACACTAATGCTACTTGTCTACACTAATGCTACTTGTCTACACTAATGCTACTGGTCTACACTAATGTTACTGGTCTACACTAATGTTACTGGTCTACACTAATGCTACTGGTCTACACTAATGCTACTGGCCTACACTAATGCTACTGGCCTACACTAATGCTACTGGCCTACACTAATGCTACTGGCCTACACTAATGCTACTTGTCTACACTAATGCTACTGTCTACACTAATGCTACTGGTCTACACTAATGCTACTGGTCTACACTAATGCTACTGGTCTACACTAATGCTACTGTCTACACTAATGCTACTTGTCTACACTAATGTTACTGGTCTACACTAATGCTACTGTCTACACTAATGCTACTGTCTACACTAATGCTACTTGTCTACACTAATGCTACTTGTCTACACTAATGCTACTTGTCTACACTAATGCTACTGGTCTACACTAATGTTACTGTCTACACTAATGCTACTTGCCTACACTAATGCTACTGGTCTACACTAATGCTACTTGCCTACACTAATGCTACTGGTCTACACTAATGCTACTTGTCTACACTAATGCTACTTGTCTACACTAATGCTACTTGTCTACACTAATGCTACTGGTCTACACTAATGTTACTGGTCTACACTAATGTTACTGGTCTACACTAATGCTACTGGTCTACACTAATGCTACTGGCCTACACTAATGCTACTGGCCTACACTAATGCTACTTGTCTACACTAATGCTACTGGCCTACACTAATGCTACTTGTCTACACTAATGCTACTTGTCTACACTAATGCTACTGGTCTACACTAATGCTACTGGTCTACACTAATGCTACTGGTCTACACTAATGCTACTGGTCTACACTAATGTTACTGGTCTACACTAATGCTACTGTCTACACTAATGCTACTGGCCTACACTAATGCTACTGTCTACACTAATGCTACTTGTCTACACTAATGCTACTGGTCTACACTAATGCTACTTGTCTACACTAATGCTACTTGTCTACACTAATGCTACTGGTCTACACTAATGCTACTGGTCTACACTAATGCTACTGGTCTACACTAATGCTACTGTCTACACTAATGCTACTTGTCTACACTAATGCTACTTGTCTACACTAATGCTACTGGTCTACACTAATGCTACTGGTCTACACTAATGTTACTGGTCTACACTAATGCTACTTGTCTACACTAATGCTACTGGTCTACACTAATGCTACTTGTCTACACTAATGCTACTGGTCTACACTAATGCTACTTGTCTACACTAATGCTACTGGTCTACACTAATGCTACTGGTCTACACTAATGCTACTGGTCTACACTAATGTTACTGGTCTACACTAATGCTACTTGTCTACACTAATGCTACTGGTCTACACTAATGCTACTTGTCTACACTAATGCTACTGGCTACACTAATGCTACTGGTCTACACTAATGCTACTTGTCTACACTAATGCTACTGGCCTACACTAATGCTACTGGTCTACACTAATGTCTACTTGTCTACACTAATGCTACTTGTCTACACTAATGCTACTGGTCTACACTAATGCTACTTGTCTACACTAATGCTACTGGTCTACACTAATGCTACTGGTCTACACTAATGCTACTTGTCTACACTAATGCTACTGGCCTACACTAATGCTACTGGCCTACACTAATGCTACTTGTCTACACTAATGCTACTTGTCTACACTAATGCTACTTGTCTACACTAATGCTACTGGTCTACACTAATGCTACTTGTCTACACTAATGCTACTGGTCTACACTAATGCTACTGGTCTACACTAATGCTACTGGTCTACACTAATGCTACTTGTCTACACTAATGCTACTGGCCTACACTAATGCTACTGGTCTACACTAATGCTACTTGTCTACACTAATGCTACTTGTCTACACTAATGCTACTGGTCTACACTAATGCTACTTGTCTACACTAATGCTACTGGCCTACACTAATGCTACTGGTCTACACTAATGCTACTGGTCTACACTAATGTTACTGGTCTACACTAATGCTACTGTCTACACTAATGTTACTGGTCTACACTAATGCTACTGGTCTACACTAATGCTACTGGTCTACACTAATGCTACTGGTCTACACTAATGCTACTGGCCTACACTAATGCTACTGTCTACACTAATGCTACTGGCCTACACTAATGCTACTTGTCTACACTAATGCTACTTGTCTACACTAATGCTACTGGTCTACACTAATGTTACTGGTCTACACTAATGTTACTGGTCTACACTAATGCTACTTGTCTACACTAATGCTACTGGTCTACACTAATGCTACTTGTCTACACTAATGCTACTTGTCTACACTAATGCTACTTGTCTACACTAATGTTACTGGTCTACACTAATGTTACTGGTCTACACTAATGTTACTGGTCTACACTAATGTTACTGGTCTACACTAATGTTACTGGTCTACACTAATGTTACTGGTCTACACTAATGTTACTGGCCTACACTAATGCTACTGGTCTACACTAATGTTACTGGTCTACACTAATGTTACTGGTCTACACTAATGTTACTGGTCTACACTAATGTTACTGGCCTACACTAATGTTACTGGCCTACACTAATGCTACTTGTCTACACTAATGTTACTGTCTACACTAATGTTACTGGTCTACACTAATGTTACTGGTCTACACTAATGTTACTGGTCTACACTAATGCTACTGGCCTACACTAATGCTACTGGCCTACACTAATGCTACTGGCCTACACTAATGCTACTGGCTACACTAATGCTACTGGCCTACACTAATGCTACTTGTCTACACTAATGCTACTTGTCTACACTAATGTTACTGGTCTACACTAATGTTACTGGTCTACACTAATGCTACTTGTCTACACTAATGCTACTTGTCTACACTAATGCTACTGGCCTACACTAATGCTACTTGTCTACACTAATGCTACTTGTCTACACTAATGCTACTGGTCTACACTAATGTTACTGGTCTACACTAATGTTACTGGTCTACACTAATGCTACTGGCCTACACTAATGCTACTGTCTACACTAATGCTACTGGCCTACACTAATGCTACTGGCCTACACTAATGCTACTGGCCTACACTAATGCTACTTGTCTACACTAATGCTACTTGTCTACACTAATGCTACTGGTCTACACTAATGCTACTGGTCTACACTAATGCTACTTGTCTACACTAATGCTACTTGTCTACACTAATGTTACTGGTCTACACTAATGCTACTGGTCTACACTAATGCTACTTGTCTACACTAATGCTACTTGTCTACACTAATGCTACTTGTCTACACTAATGCTACTTGTCTACACTAATGCTACTGTCTACACTAATGTTACTGGTCTACACTAATGCTACTTGCCTACACTAATGCTACTGGTCTACACTAATGCTACTTGCCTACACTAATGCTACTGGTCTACACTAATGCTACTTGTCTACACTAATGCTACTTGTCTACACTAATGCTACTTGTCTACACTAATGCTACTGGTCTACACTAATGTTACTGGTCTACACTAATGTTACTGGTCTACACTAATGCTACTGGTCTACACTAATGCTACTGGCCTACACTAATGCTACTGGCCTACACTAATGCTACTGGCCTACACTAATGCTACTGGCCTACACTAATGCTACTTGTCTACACTAATGCTACTTGTCTACACTAATGCTACTGGTCTACACTAATGTTACTGGTCTACACTAATGCTACTGGTCTACACTAATGCTACTTGTCTACACTAATGCTACTTGTCTACACTAATGCTACTTGTCTACACTAATGCTACTTGTCTACACTAATGCTACTGGTCTACACTAATGTTACTGGTCTACACTAATGCTACTTGCCTACACTAATGCTACTGGTCTACACTAATGCTACTTGCCTACACTAATGCTACTGGTCTACACTAATGCTACTTGTCTACACTAATGCTACTGGTCTACACTAATGCTACTGGTCTACACTAATGTTACTGGTCTACACTAATGTTACTGGTCTACACTAATGCTACTTGTCTACACTAATGTTACTGGTCTACACTAATGTTACTTGTCTACACTAATGCTACTGGCCTACACTAATGCTACTGGCCTACACTAATGCTACTGGTCTACACTAATGTTACTGGCCTACACTAATGTTACTGGTCTACACTAATGTTACTGGTCTACACTAATGTTACTGGCCTACACTAATGTTACTGGCCTACACTAATGTTACTGGTCTACACTAATGCTACTGGCCTACACTAATGTTACTGGTCTACACTAATGTTACTGGTCTACACTAATGTTACTGGCCTACACTAATGTTACTGGCCTACACTAATGTTACTGGTCTACACTAATGCTACTGGCCTACACTAATGTTACTGGTCTACACTAATGTTACTGGCCTACACTAATGTTACTGGTCTACACTAATGTTACTGGTCTACACTAATGCTACTGGTCTACACTAATGCTACTGGTCTACACTAATGTTACTGGCCTACACTAATGTTACTTGTCTACACTAATGCTACTGGCCTACACTAATGTTACTGGTCTACACTAATGCTACTGGTCTACACTAATGCTACTGGTCTACACTAATGCTACTGATCTACACTAATGCTACTGATCTACACTAATGCTACTGGTCTACACTAATGTTACTGGTCTACACTAATGCTACTGGCCTACACTAATGCTACTGGTCTACACTAATGTTACTGGCCTACACTAATGTTACTTGCCTACACTAATGCTACTGGCCTACACTAATGCTACTGGCCTACACTAATGTTACTGGCCTACACTAATGTTACTGGCCTACACTAATGCTACTGGTCTACACTAATGCTACTGATCTACACTAATGCTACTGATCTACACTAATGCTACTGGTCTACACTAATGTTACTGGCCTACACTAATGCTACTGGTCTACACTAATGTTACTGGCCTACACTAATGCTACTGGTCTACACTAATGCTACTGGTCTACACTAATGCTACTGATCTACACTAATGCTACTGGTCTACACTAATGTTACTGGCCTACACTAATGCTATTGATCTACACTAATGCTACTGGTCTACACTAATGCTACTGGCCTACACTAATGTTACTGGTCTACACTAATGTTACTGGTCTACACTAATGTTACTGGTCTACACTAATGTTACTGGCCTACACTAATGCTACTGGTCTACACTAATGTTACTGGTCTACACTAATGTTACTGGTCTACACTAATGTTACTGGTCTACACTAATGCTACTGGCCTACACTAATGTTACTGGTCTACACTAATGCTACTGGTCTACACTAATGTTACTGGTCTACACTAATGTTACTGGTCTACACTAATGCTACTGGCCTACACTAATGCTACTGGCCTACACTAATGTTACTGGTCTACACTAATGTTACTGGTCTACACTAATGTTACTGGTCTACACTAATGCTACTGGTCTACACTAATGTTACTGGCCTACACTAATGTTACTGGTCTACACTAATGTTACTGGTCTACACTAATGTTACTGGTCTACACTAATGTTACTTGTCTACACTAATGCTACTGGTCTACACTAATGCTACTGGTCTACACTAATGCTACTGGTCTACACTAATGTTACTGGTCTACACTAATGCTACTGGCCTACACTAATGTTACTGGTCTACACTAATGCTACTGGCCTACACTAATGCTACTGGCCTACACTAATGCTACTGGCCTACACTAATGCTACTGGTCTACACTAATGCTACTGGTCTACACTAATGCTACTGGCCTACACTAATGTTACTTGTCTACACTAATGTTACTGGCCTACACTAATGCTACTGGCCTACACTAATGCTACTGGCCTACACTAATGCTACTGGCCTACACTAATGCTACTGGCCTACACTAATGCTACTTGTCTTCACTAATGTTACTTGTCTACACTAATGTTACTGTCTACACTAATGCTACTGGCCTACACTAATGCTACTGGCCTACACTAATGCTACTGGCCTACACTAATGCTACTGGCCTACACTAATGCTACTTGTCTACACTAATGTTACTTGTCTACACTAATGCTACTGGCCTACACTAATGCTACTGGCCTACACTAATGCTACTGGCCTACACTAATGCTACTTGTCTACACTAATGTTACTTGTCTACACTAATGCTACTGGCCTACACTAATGCTACTGGCCTACACTAATGCTACTTGTCTACACTAATGTTACTTGTCTACACTAATGCTACTGGCCTACACTAATGCTACTGGTCTACACTAATGCTACTTGTCTACACTAATGCTACTGTCTACACTAATGCTACTTGTCTACACTAATGCTACTGGCCTACACTAATGCTACTGGCCTACACTAATGCTACTGGCCTACACTAATGCTACTGGTCTACACTAATGCTACTGTCTACACTAATGCTACTGGCCTACACTAATGCTACTGGCCTACACTAATGCTACTGGCCTACACTAATGCTACTGGCCTACACTAATGCTACTTGTCTACACTAATGTTACTTGTCTACACTAATGTTACTTGTCTACACTAATGTTACTGGTCTACACTAATGCTACTGGTCTACACTAATGCTACTGGTCTACACTAATGTTACTGGTCTACACTAATGCTACTGGCCTACACTAATGCTACTTGTCTACACTAATGTTACTTGTCTACACTAATGCTACTTGTCTACACTAATGTTACTTGTCTACACTAATGTTACTTGCCTACACTAATGCTACTTGTCTACACTAATGTTACTTGTCTACACTAATGCTACTGGTCTACACTAATGTTACTTGTCTACACTAATGCTACTTGTCTACACTAATGCTACTTGTCTACACTAATGCTACTTGTCTACACTAATGTTACTGTCTACACTAATGCTACTGTCTACACTAATGTTACTGTCTACACTAATGCTACTGGTCTACACTAATGCTACTTGTCTACACTAATGTTACTGGTCTACACTAATGCTACTGGCCTACACTAATGCTACTTGTCTACACTAATGTTACTGGTCTACACTAATGCTACTTGTCTACACTAATGTTACTTGTCTACACTAATGTTACTTGTCTACACTAATGCTACTGGTCTACACTAATGTTACTGGTCTACACTAATGTTACTTGTCTACACTAATGCTACTGGTCTACACTAATGCTACTGTCTACACTAATGCTACTGTCTACACTAATGTTACTTGTCTACACTAATGCTACTGGTCTACACTAATGCTACTTGTCTACACTAATGTTACTTGTCTACACTAATGCTACTTGTCTACACTAATGTTACTGGTCTACACTAATGCTACTGGTCTACACTAATGTTACTGTCTACACTAATGTTACTTGTCTACACTAATGCTACTTGTCTACACTAATGTTACTTGTCTACACTAATGCTACTTGTCTACACTAATGTTACTGGTCTACACTAATGCTACTGGCCTACACTAATGCTACTGGTCTACACTAATGTTACTTGTCTACACTAATGTTACTTGTCTACACTAATGTTACTGGTCTACACTAATGCTACTGTCTACACTAATGTTACTGGTCTACACTAATGTTACTGTCTACACTAATGTTACTGGTCTACACTAATGCTACTTGTCTACACTAATGTTACTGGTCTACACTAATGTTACTTGTCTACACTAATGTTACTGGTCTACACTAATGCTACTTGTCTACACTAATGTTACTGGTCTACACTAATGTTACTTGTCTACACTAATGTTACTGGTCTACACTAATGTTACTGGTCTACACTAATGCTACTGGTCTACACTAATGTTACTGTCTACACTAATGTTACTGGTCTACACTAATGCTACTGGTCTACACTAATGCTACTGGCCTACACTAATGCTACTGGTCTACACTAATGCTACTGTCTACACTAATGCTACTGGCCTACACTAATGCTACTGGTCTACACTAATGTTACTGGTCTACACTAATGTTACTGTCTACACTAATGCTACTGGTCTACACTAATGCTACTGTCTACACTAATGTTACTGGTCTACACTAATGCTACTGGTCTACACTAATGCTACTGGCCTACACTAATGCTACTGGCCTACACTAATGCTACTGGTCTACACTAATGCTACTGGTCTACACTAATGCTACTGGCCTACACTAATGTTACTGTCTACACTAATGTTACTGTCTACACTAATGCTACTGGCCTACACTAATGCTACTGGCTACACTAATGCTACTGGCCTACACTAATGCTACTGGCCTACACTAATGCTACTGTCTACACTAATGTTACTTGTCTACACTAATGCTACTGTCTACACTAATGCTACTGGCCTACACTAATGCTACTGGCCTACACTAATGCTACTGGCCTACACTAATGCTACTTGTCTACACTAATGTTACTTGTCTACACTAATGCTACTGGCCTACACTAATGTTACTGTCTACACTAATGCTACTGGCCTACACTAATGCTACTTGTCTACACTAATGTTACTTGTCTACACTAATGCTACTGTCTACACTAATGCTACTGGCCTACACTAATGCTACTTGTCTACACTAATGTTACTTGTCTACACTAATGCTACTGGCCTACACTAATGCTACTGGTCTACACTAATGCTACTGGCCTACACTAATGCTACTTGTCTACACTAATGCTACTGTCTACACTAATGCTACTGTCTACACTAATGCTACTGTCTACACTAATGCTACTGGCCTACACTAATGCTACTTGTCTACACTAATGCTACTGGCCTACACTAATGCTACTGTCTACACTAATGCTACTGCCTACACTAATGCTACTGGCCTACACTAATGCTACTGGCCTACACTAATGCTACTTGTCTTCACTAATGTTACTTGTCTACACTAATGTTACTTGTCTACACTAATGTTACTGGTCTACACTAATGCTACTGGTCTACACTAATGCTACTGGTCTACACTAATGTTACTGGTCTACACTAATGCTACTGGCCTACACTAATGCTACTTGTCTACACTAATGTTACTTGTCTACACTAATGCTACTTGTCTACACTAATGTTACTTGTCTACACTAATGTTACTTGCCTACACTAATGCTACTTGTCTACACTAATGCTACTTGTCTACACTAATGCTACTGGTCTACACTAATGCTACTTGTCTACACTAATGTTACTTGTCTACACTAATGCTACTTGCCTACACTAATGCTACTTGTCTACACTAATGTTACTTGTCTACACTAATGCTACTTGTCTACACTAATGTTACTGTCTACACTAATGCTACTGGTCTACACTAATGCTACTGTCTACACTAATGCTACTGTCTACACTAATGCTACTGGCCTACACTAATGCTACTTGTCTACACTAATGCTACTGGTCTACACTAATGCTACTTGTCTACACTAATGTTACTTGTCTACACTAATGCTACTTGTCTACACTAATGCTACTGGTCTACACTAATGTTACTGGCCTACACTAATGCTACTGTCTACACTAATGTTACTTGTCTACACTAATGCTACTTGTCTACACTAATGCTACTGGCTACACTAATGCTACTGTCTACACTAATGTTACTGGTCTACACTAATGCTACTTGTCTACACTAATGTTACTTGTCTACACTAATGTTACTTGTCTACACTAATGTTACTGTCTACACTAATGCTACTGGTCTACACTAATGTTACTGGTCTACACTAATGTTACTGTCTACACTAATGTTACTTGTCTACACTAATGTTACTTGTCTACACTAATGCTACTTGTCTACACTAATGTTACTTGTCTACACTAATGCTACTGGCCTACACTAATGCTACTGGTCTACACTAATGTTACTTGTCTACACTAATGTTACTTGTCTACACTAATGTTACTTGTCTACACTAATGCTACTGGCCTACACTAATGCTACTGGTCTACACTAATGTTACTTGTCTACACTAATGTTACTGGTCTACACTAATGCTACTTGTCTACACTAATGTTACTGGTCTACACTAATGCTACTTGTCTACACTAATGTTACTGGTCTACACTAATGCTACTTGTCTACACTAATGCTACTGGTCTACACTAATGTTACTTGTCTACACTAATGTTACTGGTCTACACTAATGTTACTGGCCTACACTAATGCTACTGGTCTACACTAATGTTACTGTCTACACTAATGCTACTGGTCTACACTAATGCTACTGGTCTACACTAATGCTACTGGCCTACACTAATGCTACTGGCTACACTAATGCTACTGGTCTACACTAATGCTACTGGTCTACACTAATGCTACTGGTCTACACTAATGCTACTGGTCTACACTAATGTTACTTGTCTACACTAATGTTACTTGTCTACACTAATGCTACTGGCCTACACTAATGCTACTGGTCTACACTAATGTTACTTGTCTACACTAATGCTACTGGTCTACACTAATGCTACTGTCTACACTAATGTTACTGGTCTACACTAATGTTACTGGTCTACACTAATGTTACTGTCTACACTAATGCTACTTGTCTACACTAATGTTACTGGTCTACACTAATGTTACTGGTCTACACTAATGTTACTTGTCTACACTAATGCTACTTGTCTACACTAATGCTACTTGTCTACACTAATGTTACTGGTCTACACTAATGCTACTGGTCTACACTAATGTTACTGATCTACACTAATGCTACTTGTCTACACTAATGTTACTTGTCTACACTAATGCTACTGGCCTACACTAATGCTACTGTCTACACTAATGTTACTTGTCTACACTAATGCTACTTGTCTACACTAATGCTACTTGTCTACACTAATGTTACTTGTCTACACTAATGCTACTGTCTACACTAATGCTACTGTCTACACTAATGCTACTGTCTACACTAATGTTACTGTCTACACTAATGCTACTTGTCTACACTAATGCTACTGGCCTACACTAATGCTACTTGTCTACACTAATGTTACTTGTCTACACTAATGCTACTGTCTACACTAATGCTACTGTCTACACTAATGCTACTGTCTACACTAATGCTACTGTCTACACTAATGCTACTGTCTACACTAATGCTACTGGTCTACACTAATGCTACTTGTCTACACTAATGCTACTGGCCTACACTAATGCTACTGTCTACACTAATGTTACTTGTCTACACTAATGCTACTGTCTACACTAATGCTACTGTCTACACTAATGCTACTGTCTACACTAATGCTACTTGTCTACACTAATGCTACTTGTCTACACTAATGCTACTGTCTACACTAATGCTACTGGCCTACACTAATGCTACTGTCTACACTAATGCTACTGGCCTACACTAATGTTACTTGTCTACACTAATGCTACTTGTCTACACTAATGCTACTTGTCTACACTAATGCTACTTGTCTACACTAATGCTACTGTCTACACTAATGTTACTTGTCTACACTAATGCTACTGTCTACACTAATGTTACTGGTCTACACTAATGCTACTTGTCTACACTAATGCTACTTGTCTACACTAATGCTACTGTCTACACTAATGCTACTTGTCTACACTAATGTTACTGGCCTACACTAATGCTACTGTCTACACTAATGTTACTTGTCTACACTAATGTTACTTGTCTACACTAATGTACTTGTCTACACTAATGTTACTGTCTACACTAATGCTACTGGCCTACACTAATGCTACTGTCTACACTAATGCTACTGGTCTACACTAATGTTACTTGTCTACACTAATGCTACTGTCTACACTAATGTTACTGTCTACACTAATGCTACTGTCTACACTAATGCTACTGGTCTACACTAATGCTACTGGTCTACACTAATGCTACTGTCTACACTAATGCTACTTGTCTACACTAATGTTACTGGTCTACACTAATGTTACTTGTCTACACTAATGTTACTGTCTACACTAATGTTACTTGTCTACACTAATGCTACTGGCCTACACTAATGCTACTGTCTACACTAATGTTACTTGTCTACACTAATGTTACTGTCTACACTAATGCTACTTGTCTACACTAATGTTACTGGTCTACACTAATGTTACTGTCTACACTAATGTTACTTGTCTACACTAATGTTACTTGTCTACACTAATGTTACTGGTCTACACTAATGTTACTGGTCTACACTAATGCTACTGGCCTACACTAATGCTACTGGTCTACACTAATGCTACTGTCTACACTAATGTTACTGTCTACACTAATGCTACTGGTCTACACTAATGCTACTGTCTACACTAATGCTACTGTCTACACTAATGCTACTGTCTACACTAATGCTACTGGCCTACACTAATGCTACTGTCTACACTAATGCTACTGTCTACACTAATGTTACTGTCTACACTAATGCTACTGTCTACACTAATGCTACTGGTCTACACTAATGCTACTGGCCTACACTAATGCTACTGTCTACACTAATGCTACTGGCCTACACTAATGCTACTGGTCTACACTAATGCTACTTGTCTACACTAATGTTACTGGTCTACACTAATGCTACTGGTCTACACTAATGCTACTGGTCTACACTAATGTTACTGTCTACACTAATGCTACTGGTCTACACTAATGCTACTGGTCTACACTAATGCTACTGGTCTACACTAATGCTACTTGTCTACACTAATGTTACTGGTCTACACTAATGTTACTGGTCTACACTAATGTTACTGTCTACACTAATGCTACTGTCTACACTAATGCTACTGGTCTACACTAATGTTACTGTCTACACTAATGTTACTGGTCTACACTAATGTTACTGTCTACACTAATGCTACTTGTCTACACTAATGTTACTGGTCTACACTAATGCTACTGGTCTACACTAATGTTACTGGCCTACACTAATGCTACTGTCTACACTAATGCTACTGTCTACACTAATGTTACTTGTCTACACTAATGCTACTTGTCTACACTAATGTTACTTGTCTACACTAATGCTACTGGCCTACACTAATGCTACTGTCTACACTAATGCTACTTGTCTACACTAATGCTACTGTCTACACTAATGCTACTGTCTACACTAATGCTACTGTCTACACTAATGCTACTGTCTACACTAATGCTACTGTCTACACTAATGCTACTGGCCTACACTAATGCTACTTGTCTACACTAATGTTACTGGTCTACACTAATGCTACTGTCTACACTAATGCTACTTGTCTACACTAATGTTACTGGCCTACACTAATGCTACTGTCTACACTAATGCTACTGGCCTACACTAATGCTACTGTCTACACTAATGCTACTGGCCTACACTAATGCTACTGTCTACACTAATGCTACTGTCTACACTAATGCTACTGGCCTACACTAATGTTACTGTCTACACTAATGCTACTGTCTACACTAATGCTACTGTCTACACTAATGCTACTGTCTACACTAATGCTACTGTCTACACTAATGTTACTGGTCTACACTAATGCTACTGGTCTACACTAATGTTACTGTCTACACTAATGCTACTTGTCTACACTAATGTTACTGGCCTACACTAATGCTACTGTCTACACTAATGCTACTGTCTACACTAATGCTACTGTCTACACTAATGCTACTGTCTACACTAATGCTACTGTCTACACTAATGCTACTGGCCTACACTAATGCTACTTGTCTACACTAATGCTACTGGCCTACACTAATGCTACTGTCTACACTAATGCTACTGTCTACACTAATGCTACTGTCTACACTAATGCTACTGGCCTACACTAATGCTACTGTCTACACTAATGCTACTGGCCTACACTAATGCTACTGTCTACACTAATGCTACTTGTCTACACTAATGCTACTGGCCTACACTAATGCTACTGTCTACACTAATGCTACTGTCTACACTAATGCTACTGTCTACACTAATGCTACTGGCCTACACTAATGTTACTGTCTACACTAATGTTACTGTCTACACTAATGTTACTTGTCTACACTAATGTTACTGGCCTACACTAATGCTACTTGTCTACACTAATGTTACTGGTCTACACTAATGTTACTGTCTACACTAATGCTACTGGTCTACACTAATGCTACTGTCTACACTAATGCTACTGGTCTACACTAATGTTACTGGTCTACACTAATGCTACTGGCCTACACTAATGTTACTGTCTACACTAATGCTACTGTCTACACTAATGTTACTGGCCTACACTAATGCTACTGGCCTACACTAATGCTACTGATCTACACTAATGCTACTGGCCTACACTAATGCTACTGTCTACACTAATGCTACTGGCCTACACTAATGCTACTGTCTACACTAATGCTACTTGTCTACACTAATGTTACTGGCCTACACTAATGCTACTGGTCTACACTAATGCTACTGTCTACACTAATGTTACTGGCCTACACTAATGCTACTGGTCTACACTAATGCTACTGTCTACACTAATGCTACTGTCTACACTAATGCTACTGGCCTACACTAATGCTACTGTCTACACTAATGCTACTGGTCTACACTAATGCTACTGGCCTACACTAATGTTACTGATCTACACTAATGCTACTTGTCTACACTAATGTTACTGGCCTACACTAATGTTACTGTCTACACTAATGCTACTGGCCTACACTAATGTTACTGGCCTACACTAATGCTACTTGTCTACACTAATGCTACTTGTCTACACTAATGCTACTGTCTACACTAATGCTACTGGCCTACACTAATGTTACTGGCCTACACTAATGCTACTGTCTACACTAATGCTACTGGCCTACACTAATGCTACTGTCTACACTAATGCTACTGGCCTACACTAATGCTACTGGCCTACACTAATGCTACTGTCTACACTAATGTTACTGTCTACACTAATGCTACTGTCTACACTAATGCTACTGGCCTACACTAATGCTACTGTCTACACTAATGCTACTGTCTACACTAATGCTACTGGCCTACACTAATGCTACTGATCTACACTAATGCTACTGGCCTACACTAATGCTACTGATCTACACTAATGTTACTGTCTACACTAATGCTACTGGCCTACACTAATGCTACTGGTCTACACTAATGCTACTGGCCTACACTAATGCTACTGTCTACACTAATGCTACTGGCCTACACTAATGCTACTGTCTACACTAATGCTACTGTCTACACTAATGCTACTGGCCTACACTAATGCTACTGGTCTACACTAATGCTACTGGCCTACACTAATGCTACTGGTCTACACTAATGCTACTGGCCTACACTAATGCTACTGTCTACACTAATGCTACTGGCCTACACTAATGCTACTTGTCTACACTAATGTTACTTGTCTACACTAATGCTACTGGCCTACACTAATGCTACTGGTCTACACTAATGCTACTTGTCTACACTAATGCTACTGGCCTACACTAATGCTACTTGTCTACACTAATGTTACTGTCTACACTAATGTTACTTGTCTACACTAATGTTACTTGTCTACACTAATGCTACTTGTCTACACTAATGCTACTGGTCTACACTAATGCTACTGGTCTACACTAATGCTACTTGTCTACACTAATGCTACTTGTCTACACTAATGCTACTTGTCTACACTAATGCTACTTGTCTACACTAATGTTACTGTCTACACTAATGCTACTTGTCTACACTAATGCTACTTGTCTACACTAATGCTACTTGTCTACACTAATGTTACTTGTCTACACTAATGTTACTTGTCTACACTAATGCTACTTGTCTACACTAATGTTACTTGTCTACACTAATGCTACTGTCTACACTAATGCTACTTGTCTACACTAATGCTACTTGTCTACACTAATGCTACTGGTCTACACTAATGCTACTTGTCTACACTAATGTTACTTGTCTACACTAATGCTACTTGTCTACACTAATGCTACTGGTCTACACTAATGTTACTGTCTACACTAATGCTACTGGTCTACACTAATGCTACTGGCCTACACTAATGCTACTTGTCTACACTAATGCTACTGTCTACACTAATGCTACTGGCCTACACTAATGCTACTTGTCTACACTAATGTTACTTGTCTACACTAATGTTACTGGTCTACACTAATGCTACTTGTCTACACTAATGTTACTGTCTACACTAATGCTACTTGTCTACACTAATGTTACTGGTCTACACTAATGCTACTTGTCTACACTAATGTTACTTGTCTACACTAATGTTACTTGTCTACACTAATGTTACTGGTCTACACTAATGTTACTTGTCTACACTAATGCTACTTGTCTACACTAATGCTACTGGTCTACACTAATGTTACTTGTCTACACTAATGCTACTGGTCTACACTAATGTTACTTGTCTACACTAATGCTACTTGTCTACACTAATGCTACTTGTCTACACTAATGCTACTTGTCTACACTAATGTTACTTGTCTACACTAATGTTACTGGTCTACACTAATGCTACTGGTCTACACTAATGCTACTTGTCTACACTAATGCTACTGGCCTACACTAATGCTACTGTCTACACTAATGCTACTGGCCTACACTAATGCTACTGTCTACACTAATGTTACTGGTCTACACTAATGTTACTTGTCTACACTAATGTTACTTGTCTACACTAATGTTACTTGTCTACACTAATGCTACTGGCCTACACTAATGCTACTGGTCTACACTAATGTTACTTGTCTACACTAATGTTACTGGTCTACACTAATGCTACTGTCTACACTAATGTTACTTGTCTACACTAATGTTACTTGTCTACACTAATGCTACTGGTCTACACTAATGTTACTGGTCTACACTAATGCTACTGTCTACACTAATGCTACTTGTCTACACTAATGTTACTGTCTACACTAATGCTACTGGTCTACACTAATGTTACTGGTCTACACTAATGTTACTTGTCTACACTAATGCTACTGGCCTACACTAATGCTACTGTCTACACTAATGTTACTTGTCTACACTAATGTTACTTGTCTACACTAATGCTACTGTCTACACTAATGCTACTGGTCTACACTAATGTTACTTGTCTACACTAATGTTACTGGTCTACACTAATGCTACTTGTCTACACTAATGTTACTTGTCTACACTAATGTTACTGTCTACACTAATGTTACTGGTCTACACTAATGTTACTGGTCTACACTAATGTTACTTGTCTACACTAATGCTACTGGTCTACACTAATGTTACTGGTCTACACTAATGCTACTGGTCTACACTAATGCTACTGGCCTACACTAATGTTACTGGTCTACACTAATGCTACTGTCTACACTAATGCTACTGTCTACACTAATGTTACTGGTCTACACTAATGCTACTGGTCTACACTAATGCTACTGTCTACACTAATGTTACTGGTCTACACTAATGCTACTGGTCTACACTAATGCTACTGGCCTACACTAATGTTACTGTCTACACTAATGTTACTTGTCTACACTAATGTTACTTGTCTACACTAATGCTACTGGCCTACACTAATGCTACTGGTCTACACTAATGTTACTGTCTACACTAATGCTACTGGCCTACACTAATGTTACTGGTCTACACTAATGCTACTGGTCTACACTAATGCTACTGTCTACACTAATGTTACTGGTCTACACTAATGTTACTGGTCTACACTAATGTTACTGTCTACACTAATGCTACTTGTCTACACTAATGTTACTGTCTACACTAATGTTACTGGTCTACACTAATGTTACTGGTCTACACTAATGTTACTGTCTACACTAATGCTACTTGTCTACACTAATGTTACTGGTCTACACTAATGCTACTGGCCTACACTAATGTTACTGATCTACACTAATGCTACTTGTCTACACTAATGTTACTTGTCTACACTAATGCTACTTGTCTACACTAATGTTACTTGTCTACACTAATGTTACTTGTCTACACTAATGCTACTGTCTACACTAATGCTACTTGTCTACACTAATGTTACTTGTCTACACTAATGCTACTGTCTACACTAATGTTACTTGTCTACACTAATGTTACTTGTCTACACTAATGTTACTTGTCTACACTAATGCTACTGTCTACACTAATGCTACTTGTCTACACTAATGTTACTTGTCTACACTAATGCTACTTGTCTACACTAATGCTACTTGTCTACACTAATGTTACTTGTCTACACTAATGTTACTTGTCTACACTAATGCTACTTGTCTACACTAATGCTACTTGTCTACACTAATGTTACTGTCTACACTAATGCTACTTGTCTACACTAATGCTACTGTCTACACTAATGCTACTGGCCTACACTAATGCTACTTGTCTACACTAATGCTACTGTCTACACTAATGCTACTGTCTACACTAATGTTACTGTCTACACTAATGCTACTTGTCTACACTAATGTTACTGTCTACACTAATGCTACTGTCTACACTAATGTTACTGTCTACACTAATGTTACTTGTCTACACTAATGCTACTGGCCTACACTAATGCTACTTGATCTACACTAATGCTACTTGTCTACACTAATGTTACTTGTCTACACTAATGCTACTGTCTACACTAATGCTACTGTCTACACTAATGCTACTGTCTACACTAATGCTACTTGTCTACACTAATGCTACTGGCCTACACTAATGCTACTGGCCTACACTAATGCTACTGATCTACACTAATGCTACTTGTCTACACTAATGCTACTGGCCTACACTAATGCTACTGTCTACACTAATGCTACTGTCTACACTAATGCTACTGATCTACACTAATGCTACTGGTCTACACTAATGCTACTGTCTACACTAATGCTACTGATCTACACTAATGCTACTGTCTACACTAATGCTACTGATCTACACTAATGCTACTGGCCTACACTAATGCTACTGATCTACACTAATGTTACTGTCTACACTAATGCTACTTGTCTACACTAATGTTACTGTCTACACTAATGCTACTGTCTACACTAATGTTACTGGTCTACACTAATGTTACTGGTCTACACTAATGCTACTGGTCTACACTAATGCTACTGGTCTACACTAATGCTACTGGTCTACACTAATGTTACTGGTCTACACTAATGCTACTGTCTACACTAATGTTACTTGTCTACACTAATGCTACTGTCTACACTAATGTTACTGGCCTACACTAATGCTACTGGTCTACACTAATGCTACTGATCTACACTAATGCTACTGGCCTACACTAATGCTACTTGTCTACACTAATGCTACTGGCCTACACTAATGTTACTGGCCTACACTAATGCTACTTGTCTACACTAATGCTACTGTCTACACTAATGTTACTGTCTACACTAATGCTACTGGCTACACTAATGCTACTGATCTACACTAATGTTACTGGTCTACACTAATGCTACTGGTCTACACTAATGCTACTGATCTACACTAATGCTACTTGTCTACACTAATGCTACTGGTCTACACTAATGTTACTGATCTACACTAATGCTACTGGCCTACACTAATGTTACTGGCCTACACTAATGTTACTGATCTACACTAATGCTACTTGTCTACACTAATGTTACTGGCCTACACTAATGTTACTGATCTACACTAATGCTACTGGCCTACACTAATGTTACTGGCCTACACTAATGCTACTTGTCTACACTAATGCTACTTGTCTACACTAATGCTACTTGTCTACACTAATGCTACTGGCCTACACTAATGTTACTGGCCTACACTAATGCTACTGATCTACACTAATGCTACTGGCCTACACTAATGCTACTGATCTACACTAATGCTACTGGCCTACACTAATGCTACTGGCCTACACTAATGCTACTGATCTACACTAATGTTACTCGTCTACACTAACGGTACTTGTCTACACTAATGCTACTGGCCTACACTAATGCTACTGATCTACACTAATGCTACTTGTCTACACTAATGCTACTGGCCTACACTAATGCTACTGATCTACACTAATGCTACTGGCCTACACTAATGCTACTGATCTACACTAATGTTACTCGTCTACACTAATGCTACTGGCCTACACTAATGCTACTGGTCTACACTAATGCTACTGGCCTACACTAATGCTACTGATCTACACTAATGCTACTGGCCTACACTAATGCTACTGATCTACACTTATGCTACTGGCCTACACTAATGCTACTGATCTACACTAATGTTACTCGTCTACACTAACGGTACTTGTCTACACTAATGCTACTGGCCTACACTAATGCTACTGATCTACACTAATGCTACTGGCCTACACTAATGCTACTGGCCTACACTAATGTTACTGGTCTACACTAATGCTACTTGTCTACACTAATGCTACTTGTCTACACTAATGCTACTTGTCTACACTAATGCTACTTGTCTACACTAATGTTACTTGTCTACACTAATGCTACTGGCCTACACTAATGCTACTGGTCTACACTAATGTTACTTGTCTACACTAATGCTACTTGTCTACACTAATGTTACTGGCCTACACTAATGCTACTGGCCTACACTAATGCTACTGGCCTACACTAATGCTACTGGTCTACACTAATGTTACTTGTCTACACTAATGCTACTCGTCTACACTAACAGTACTTGTCTACACTAATGCTACTGGCCTACACTAATGCTACTTGTCTACACTAATGCTACTGGCCTACACTAATGCTACTGATCTACACTAATGCTACTTGTCTACACTAATGCTACTGGCCTACACTAATGTTACTGATCTACACTAATGCTACTGATCTACACTAATGCTACTGATCTACACTAATGCTACTGGCCTACCATAATGCTACTGATCTACACTAATGTTACTCGTCTACACTAATGTTACTTGTCTACACTAATGTTACTTGTCTACACTAATGTTACTGGTCTACACTAATGCTACTGGCCTACACTAATGCTACTTGTCTACACTAATGCTACTGGCCTACACTAATGCTACTGGTCTACTTTAATGTTACTTGTCTACACTAATGTTACTGGCCTACACTAATGCTACTTGTCTACACTAATGTTACTGGTCTACACTAATGTTACTGGTCTACACTAATGCTACTGGTCTACACTAATGCTACTGGTCTACACTAATGCTACTGGTCTACACTAATGTTACTGGTCTACACTAATGCTACTGGCCTACACTAATGTTACTTGTCTTCACTAATGCTACTTGTCTACACTAATGTTACTGGCCTACACTAATGCTACTGGCCTACACTAATGCTACTGATCTACACTAATGCTACTGGCCTACACTAATGCTACTTGTCTACACTAATGCTACTGGCCTACACTAATGTTACTGGCCTACACTAATGCTACTTGTCTTCACTAATGTTACTGGCCTACACTAATGCTACTGGCCTACACTAATGCTACTGATCTACACTAATGTTACTGGCCTACACTAATGTTACTGGTCTACACTAATGTTACTGGTCTACACTAATGCTACTGGCCTACACTAATGCTACTGATCTACACTAATGCTACTGGCCTACACTAATGTTACTGGCCTACACTAATGTTACTGATCTACACTAATGTTACTGGCCTACACTAATGCTACTTGTCTACACTAATGTTACTGGCCTACACTAATGTTACTGGTCTACACTAATGTTACTGGTCTACACTAATGCTACTGGCCTACACTAATGCTACTGATCTACACTAATGCTACTGGCCTACACTAATGTTACTGGCCTACACTAATGTTACTGATCTACACTAATGCTACTGGCCTACACTAATGTTACTGATCTACACTAATGCTACTGGCATACACTAATGTTACTGGCCTACACTAATGCTACTTGTCTACACTAATGCTACTTGTCTACACTAATGCTACTTGTCTACACTAATGCTACTGGCCTACACTAATGTTACTGGCCTACACTAATGCTACTGATCTACACTAATGCTACTGGCCTACACTAATGCTACTGATCTACACTAATGTTACTCGTCTACACTAACGGTACTTGTCTACACTAATGCTTCTGGCCTACACTAATGCTACTGATCTACACTAATGCTACTTGTCTACACTAATGCTACTGGCCTACACTAATGCTACTGATCTACACTAATGCTACTGGCCTACACTAATGCTACTGATCTACACTAATGCTACTGGCCTACACTAATGTTACTGGCCTACACTAATGCTACTGATCTACACTAATGCTACTGGCCTACACTAATGCTACTGATCTACACTAATGCTACTGGCCTACACTAATGTTACTGGCCTACACTAATGCTACTGATCTACACTAATGCTACTGGCCTACACTAATGTTACTGGCCTACACTAATGCTACTGGCCTACACTAATGCTACTGATCTACACTAATGCTACTTGTCTACACTAATGTTACTGGCCTACACTAATGCTACTGATCTACACTAATGCTACTGGCCTACACTAATGCTACTGATCTACACTAATGTTACTCGACTACACTAATGCTACTGGCCTACACTAATGCTACTGGTCTACACTAATGCTACTGGCCTACACTAATGCTACTGATCTACACTAATGCTACTGGCCTACACTAATGCTACTGATCTACACTAATGCTACTGGCCTACACTAATGCTACTGATCTACACTAATGTTACTCGTCTACACTAATGCTACTGGCCTACACTAATGCTACTGGTCTACACTAATGCTACTGGCCTACACTAATGCTACTGATCTACACTAATGCTACTGGCCTACACTAATGCTACTGATCTACACTAATGCTACTGGCCTACACTAATGCTACTGATCTACACTAATGCTACTGGCCTACACTAATGCTACTGGTCTACACTAATGCTACTGGCCTACACTAATGCTACTGATCTACACTAATGCTACTGGCCTACACTAATGCTACTGATCTACACTAATGCTACTGGCCTACACTAATGCTACTGATCTACACTAATGCTACTGGCCTACACTAATGCTACTGGTCTACACTAATGCTACTGGCCTACACTAATGCTACTGGTCTACACTAATGCTACTGGCCTACACTAATGCTACTGATCTACACTAATGCTACTGGCCTACACTAATGCTACGTATCTACACTAATGCTACTGGCCTACACTAATGTTACTCGTCTACACTAATGCTACTGGCCTACACTAATGCTACTGGTCTACACTAATGCTACTGGCCTACACTAATGTTACTGGCCTACACTAATGCTACTGATCTACACTAATGCTACTGGCCTACACTAATGCTACTGATCTACACTAATGCTACTGGCCTACACTAATGCTACTGATCTACACTAATGCTACTGGCCTACACTAATGCTACTGGTCTACACTAATGCTACTGGCCTACACTAATGTTACTGGTCTACACTAATGTTACTGGTCTACACTAATGCTACTGGCCTACACTAATGCTACTGATCTACACTAATGCTACTGGCCTACACTAATGCTACTTGTCTACACTAATGTTACTTGTCTACACTAATGCTACTTGTCTTCACTAATGTTACTTGTCTACACTAATGCTACTTGTCTACACTAATGTTACTTGTCTACACTAATGCTACTTGTCTACACTAATGTTACTTGTCTACACTAATGCTACTGGCCTACACTAATGCTACTGGTCTACACTAATGTTACTTGTCTACACTAATGCTACTTGTCTACACTAATGTTACTGGCCTACACTAATGCTACTGGCCTACACTAATGCTACTGGCCTACACTAATGCTACTGGTCTACACTAATGTTACTTGTCTACACTAATGCTACTGGTCTATACTAATGTTACTTGTCTACACTAATGTTACTGGTCTACACTAATGCTACTGGTCTACACTAATGTTACTTGTCTACACTAATGTTACTGGTCTACACTAATGCTACTGGTCTACACTAATGCTACTGGTCTACACTAATGTTCTTGTCTACACTAATGCTACTGGTCTACACTAACGCTACTGGTCTACACTAATGCTACTGGCCTACACTAATGCTACTGGCCTACACTAATGGTACTTGTCTACACTAATGCTACTGGCCTACACTAATGCTACTGGTCTATACTAATGCTACTGGCCTACACTAATGCTACTGGCCTACACTAATGGTACTGGTCTACACTAATGCTACTGGCCTACACTAATGCTACTGGCCTACACTAACGGTACTTGTCTACACTAATGCTACTGGCCTACACTAATGCTACTGGTCTATACTAATGCTACTGGCCTACACTAATGCTACTGGCCTACACTAATGGTACTGGCCTACACTAATGCTACTGGCCTACACTAATGCTACTGGCCTACACTAATGCTACTGGCCTACACTAATGCTACTGGCCTACACTAATGCTACTTGTCTACACTAATGCTACTTGTCTACACTAATGCTACTTGTCTACACTAATGTTTCTGGTCTACACTAATGCTACTGGCCTACACTAATGCTACTTGTCTACACTAATGCTACTGGCCTACACTAATGGTACTGGCCTACACTAATGCTACTGGCCTACACTAATGCTACTGGCCTACACTAACGGTACTTGTCTACACTAATGCTACTGGCCTACACTAATGCTACTGGTCTATTCTAATGCTACTGGCCTACACTAATGCTACTGGCCTACACTAATGGTACTGGCCTACACTAATGCTACTGGCCTACACTAATGCTACTGGCCTACACTAATGCTACTGGCCTACACTAATGCTACTGGCCTACACTAATGCTACTTGTCTACACTAATGCTACTTGTCTTCACTAATGCTACTTGTCTACACTAATGCTACTGGCCTACACTAATGCTACTGGCCTACACTAATGCTACTTGTCTACACTAATGCTACTGGTCTACACTAATGTTACTGGTCTACACTAATGCTACTGGTCTACACTAATGCTACTGGCCTACACTAATGCTACTGGCCTACACTAATGCTACTGATCTACACTAATGTTACTGGCCTACACTAATGTTACTGGTCTACACTAATGCTACTGATCTACACTAATGTTACTTGTCTACACTAATGCTACTTGCCTACACTAATGCTACTGGCCTACACTAATGCTACTGGTCTACACTAACGGTACTTGTCTACACTAATGCTACTGATCTACACTAATGTTACTTGCCTACACTAATGCTACTGGTCTACACTAATGCTACTTGTCTACACTAACGGTACTTGTCTACACTAATGCTACTGGCCTACACTAATGCTACTTGTCTTCACTAATGCTACTTGTCTACACTAATGCTACTGGCCTACACTAATGCTACTTGTCTACACTAATGCTACTGGTCTACACTAATGTTACTTGTCTACACTAATGTTACTGGTCTACACTAATGCTACTGGCCTACACTAATGCTACTGGCCTACACTAATGCTACTGGCCTACACTAATGCTACTGCTACACTAATGATACTTGTCTACACTAATGCTACTGGCCTACACTAATACTACAAGCCTACACTAATGCTACTTGTCTTCACTAATGCTACTTGTCTACACTAATGCTACTTGTCTACACTAATGCTACTGGTCTTCAATAATGATGAGATTGTGGTATTGATGTGTTGGTACCTGTAGTTGATATTTCAAATTTGTCAGCCACTCGTCATGTACAATCGAATATTTACCGTACCCAATTAAAGTTCAAAAACTTTCAGGGATTTAAACGAAACAAGTAAATTTTCCAAACTTATTGTTTTACATTTGCGGGTATTTTTAGTGCAGTGAAATGGTACAAATAACCGTAAAAAAAATAAGTACCGGTAACTTCACCAAATCATATACGGACATTACATTCAGAGCAGAGACTAATTGTTTTTAACTACTTCTTATGATGCTTATTCTTCATCTTCTAAAGAACTATTAAAAATTACGTTTTCCATCATAATAAACACAACGAATATTATGCATATCACGATCACTACAAAATAAAAAAAAATTTAAAAATAAAAAAAATAAATAAAATAAAAACAGAGGCGTAGCAAGGTTCTGCCACCTGAAACGGACCGAAAATGTTGTCACCCCCCGACCCCACTCAATTTTATGCCCCCAATAAAATCTGCAAAGATGCGATAAAACTCAACCAACAAACATTAAAAGGTCTGCCGTCTATCGTCCGCTTTACTTGCTCCATTAGTTTCACTGGATTATTAGGGGGCCGTCCATAAAGTACGTCACGCTCCAGAGGGGGGAGGGGGTGTAAAAAAGTGTGACAGTTTGTGACGGGGGGAGGGGCGGTCCAGCCATGTGTGACGTCACGCTATTTTATATTAAATTTCAATTATTTTGTTAATAAAAAACAAAGTTTTTGTTCGAAAGTGTGACGTACTATAGGGGGGGGAGGGTCCTAGATTTGTGACAGTTTGTGACAGGGGGGAGGGGGCAGTTAAAAATGGTCAAAAATAGCGTGACGTACTTTATGGGCGGCCCCTAGTATAAACAATGCCACCAATTCATTTTACACACACACACACACACACACACACACACACACACATGCATTACTAGTAAAGGATAAACGATATTAAAAATAGCCAAGCAGGATTACTTTCGTCGCGAGCGTCACAAAAGGAAATGAGTCTAGTGTTTAACTCACTAAGTGGGTGGACCACTGAATAGTTGTTTCATGATTACCTCTCTTGAGTCATAACAATAACACTGCATGTCCAGAATTAGGGTTACTTTTTGTTTCAGGGGCTCTCGTTTTAGGAGCTGAGGTCTCCTTGCGAATCACATGAAATATTTGAGATCTCGCGAGAACTATTTTTTAAAAAAAAATAACAGAAAATAAGTAAATATTTGTAGTGATTTTCTGTCAAGAAATAAATAAAAACCAAAATGCATTACACCTTTAAGGCATTGGCAGAAGTTTAGATGGTCAGTTAATTTATCCAACGTATTTGAAAGTAATAAAAAATAAAATACTATTTCACTTATAGCATTTTAAATAACTTGTTTTGAAATCAGGGAGGTTTTCAAATTCTCAAAGTAATATCCAAAAATTGTTAAATATTTTAAAATAATTATTGTAACAATTTTTTATTATGTACATTTTTTTCAATTTTAAATTTAAAGTAGTTAGGAACATAGCTATTAATGTTACTTTTTACGCGTTTGAAACAAAAGTTGAGCAATGCTGGAAAAGCTACGATCATTTTAAAGCATTATGCAATAAACTCAGGATAAGGTGGGACTGCAATCATGTTAGATGGGACTGCAATCATGTTAGATGGGACTGCAATCATGTAAGAAGGGACTACAATCATGATAGATTGGACTGCAATCATGTTATGTGGGACCGTAATCATGTAAGATGAGACTGTAATCAAGTTAGGTGGGACTGTAATCATGTTAGGTGGGGCTGTAATCATGTTAGGTGGGACTGTAATCATGTTAGGTGGGACTGTAATCATGTTAGGTGGGACTGTAATCATGTTAGGTGGGACTGTAATCATGTTAGGTGGGACTGTAATCATGTTAGGTGGGACTGTAATCATGTTAGGTGGGACTGTAATCATATTAGTTAGAAAGTTAATAAACATTGAAGGGATTCGTCGTGTTGCAATTTTCTTCAGGCTTTGAAATATCAAGATCAATAAATTCATTGAGATAATAGAACAAAAGTGAACGTTGCGGTCAGTTCATTGAGATAATAGAACAAAAGTGAACGTTGCGGTCAGTTCATTGAGATAATAGAACAAAAGTGAACGTTGCGGTCAGTTCATTGAGATAGTAGAACAAAAGTGAACGTTGCGGTCAGTTCATTGAGATAATAGAACAAAAGTGAACGTTGCGGTCAGTTCATTGAGATAATAGAACAAAAGTGAACGTTGCGGTCAGTTCATTGAGATAATAGAACAAAAGTGAACGTTGCGGTCAGTTCATTGAGATAATAGAACAAAAGTGAACGTTGCGGTCAGTTCATTGAGATAATAGAACAAAAGTGAACGTTGCGGTCAGTTCATTGAGATAATAGAACAAAAGTGAACGTTGCGGTCAGTTCATTGAGATAATAGAACAAAAGTGAACGTTGCGGTCAGTTCATTGAGATAATAGAACAAAAGTGAACGTTGCGGTCAGTTCATTTAGATAATAGAACAAAAGTGAACGTTGCGGTCAGTTCATTGAGATAATAGAACAAAAGTGAACGTTGCGGTCAGTTCATTGAGATAATAGAACAAAAGTGAACGTTGCGGTCAGTTCATTGAGATAATAGAACAAAAGTGAACGTTGCGGTCAGTTCATTGAGATAATAGAACAAAAGTGAACGTTGCGGTCAGTTCATTGAGATAATAGAACAAAAGTGAACGTTGCGGTCAGTTCATTGAGATAATAGAACAAAAGTGAACGTTGCGGTCAGTTCATTGAGATAATAGAACAAAAGTGAACGTTGCGGTCAGTTCATTCAGACTAACTCAGGCTTCACTTGTTGATTTCTGATATTTTTTATTAAAAAATATATATTTTGCATTAACACAGACGTGCGACCCTGGAGAGGTCTATTTTTCGCAAAGTCTAATTATTAAAAATTCATTTAAAAGATTATGAAACTATAGGAGTGGACCGGTGACAGCCGCTTTCAGTTCAACAACATACGAGTTTTAGACTAGATAATTTCTAACATGTTCTAGTTGTCTCACACAGTGACTAATGTTTATGTTGTTTATGCTGTTGTTGGTTGTTGTTTTTTTTAATATTATTTTTTAATATTTTTTTTGGCATCCTAAAGTAGAAAAAGGTCTTTATGAAGTTTCATGACTGAAGATCAACTAATCCACACAAATTCAAACCAACACGATGATATCAAACATCGAATTTATTTGAAAAGAATTCATTAGTATTTATGCAAATAAATATATTGTTGGTATCCATATGGAGTATTTTGAGAACCAGTTCGTGAGATCTTTAATCCTGACTCAATATCTACACATACCACGCCAAATTGCCATCTCACCCCCAAAGGTGTGTCCTGTTGTCGAAAATAATGTTTGTAAGGAGCGTACTGTTCTGAGTTATTGTTCTTGTTAGGGGATCAGAACTGCAGCAGCCAACATCCTGGTGTTCCCAGCTTGTTATATGGATCAGAACTGCAGCAGCTAACATCCTGGTGTTCCCAGCTTGTTATATGGATCAGAACGCAGCAGCTAACATCTTGATGCTCCCAGCTTGTTATATGGATCAGAACTGCAGCAGCTAACATGCTAGTGTTCCCAACTAGTTTTTTTTCGGGGGGGGGGCGGGGTGTCACTTATTTAGACAATCTTTCTGTTGCTGGAGGGATTCTTAAGTCTAAATTTTTTGTCTTTTAAGATACTCATTGTCATTAAAGAAATGGCTTTTCTGGATTCAACGGCGAGCTTTCATAATTCCTTTAAAAATCCTCAAATTACTATCTAACCTAAAACATAAAACAAGTGAATGTAGTTATCTTTAAACAGTCTGGACTAATCAGGTGGGGGGCTCAAGTCCATAGAAGTCCAACAGTACGGTGGGTCGCCGTTGAAGTTTAAACAGTCTGGACTAATCAGGTGGGGGACCCAAGTCCCTAGGAGTCCAACAATACGGTGGGTCGCCGTTGAACTTTGTCTTTAAGTTCGAGATGAATCCAGTTTTGTTCTCATTTGTGTGGAGAGCCTCGCAAATATTGCAGGGAAAACTGTGGGCTGACGCCGACACCCACCTGAAAGAGAGGTCAAAGTTCAAAAGGTCGTACACAAAAAAAAGCCGAGGATTATGTTTTTAAAGCTCTACTTTGAGCTGCCCTCCAACTTTGTTTAATGAATTCCCTACTACCTAACCTTGCTGCGGTATTCTTTCAGATCAAAGTACACTGAACCATTCTTTTCCAGGAGGTTTTTGGGCCAGGACAGGCATAGGGTGACCATTCAGACATTCAATAAATTTAATGAAAATAAAGTGTTAAAAATCACACATGGCAACTGAAAATACTTAACCCTCCAAATATTTACTACATACGTCATATGTGTTATGTTAATGATTATGGTTAATTTTTTTCATTTATTTGATCTTGGCGTATTTCGTGAAACAAAATGTGTTGATGTCATGCGCAAGAGATTGAGAATTTCTGGACTAGAATAGTAAAATATGCTGGTTATTAATTAAAGAAAATGGGTTTTTCATTTTTTCCATCTTCTTTTAGTTTTAAAATCAGAAATAAAAATTGATTTACAACTACGACGAAAATGTTAATGATAGAAGAGGCATAGACCACTCTATAATACAACTCTATACTCCCAATAAGAATGTTCATAAGCTCATTTTAAACTGTGGTATCGCTAGAGACTGTACATTTCTTTGGGTCAAACCCTCACAGAGATTATAATCATAGTCATCAAACTTGAGCACAGCTGTAACTAAACGTATTCTTTCTATGGGTGCTTATTTGACTTCTACAGAAAGATATAATGATACAGGTGGCTCCTTCTTAAAATGAATGGATTTCGTTTCTACGTCATTATTTCACTTTTTTGTGTGTCCCATAACCTCGTGGTCGTAGGGGGTTCTAATGTCTTCATTAGAACTTTCTCGGGGCTTGGTAGACTTGGCGGCGCCCGTCTCCTCTCGAGGACGGTGGAGGACTTTTTAGCGATAGTCATCAACATTTTTATTGTGCTTGTGAGGCGAGGGCAATATTGACTTCGCTATCCAGCCGATTATTTCACTTAACTACACAGAAACGACTTAAAATTTAAATGCCTAGTGTGTTGAATGAATCATCTCTATTGGAGACTGTTTATAAATACCGTTAACGATTAGATGCTCAGAGTTATACATATTTTGTATGTTTCCAATTTACCTAATCAATTTTATGATGATATCAACCCTAATCTTTTGACACAAAATCTACTGAACATTGTACCATTCCCATGAGAGTTCACCGTCCATCTTGAGCGCCACTAGATTTAAAAGTGATGAATGTTTGATACAAAACGAAAAGTTGCATGCGGCCTCTAGTGGTGTCGTGCTGGCTCTGCCGTCAGTAACAAAGAAGTTAAAGTAGATAACTTTACTCTCACCTATTTTTGCGTTTCAACATTTTCACATACTCGACTTTGTTGTTGCCAAGTTGTATCAGATAGTGAGCCAGGGCCTCTGGGGTCTGGGAACAAAAAGTTTACGCGTTCACAGCTTCGTTGATTTTTTTTTCTTGGAAAAATATGACTTCTGAATGTTTAAACAACACAGAAACAAATTTTAAAAAATAATTTAAAAAATAATGACTGATAAAAATAATGTTATGAAGATGCTTAAATAAAAGTGACGCGACGACGCCTAAGAATAGTTTAAGTCATCTGAGTCTAAGCAAAAAATCAACATCTTCCTTTGCAAAACATCGGATGTGCTAACTATAAATCCCTATCTTATAAAATAAATATTTTATTTCCTCTATAATTTATATACAAGCTAAAAAAATGCAGCTCGACTATAAATAAAGGAACATCAAGACGTGGGATAAAATACTCACGTTCGTTGGACAAAAACACTGCCTTGTATGCTAATGTTTTTTTTGTTTTTGTTTTTTGCACACTTGAAATGCGCGAGGTGAGTGAAAAAAAGAAAATCCAATAGTGAAAGCATCTTTAAGGATACAATATTGCAACTGACTCTTTTTTGTTTTTAGTTATATATAGATTACCTTTTTTAGGACCCAATGTTTTCATACAAAGACAAAAAAACAATATACATAATTTGCAATGTATGTCACGTCTGTCTGTCCCGTCTGTCTGTCCGTGACGCTACTAATTTTAGAAGGCAGCGCACCAAATTACTGCTGCAAAAAGAACTCTTTTCGAACGGTCCACATAAAATTATTCAATATGAAAATAAATGAATAAAATAAAAATAAATAAAATAAATGAAAGTTCTGTACTGCATTATTTTTTATTCTAATGTGTATTTTTTCCCAATAAATATATTTCAGCTGAATTTATTTTTTTTAACTTCCGTCATTTTTGACGGGTAATACACTAGTGTTTTAATATACTTTGAAATCATAATTTAATATGTTGAATAATTTAGACACAAGATAAGCACACAATTAGTTTGTAAAATGATATAATTTAGACACAAGATAAGCACACAATTAGTTTGGAAAATGATATAATTTAGACACAAGATAAGCACACAATTAGTGTGTAAAATGATATAATTTAGACACAAGATAAGCACACAATTAGTGTGTAAAATGATATAATTTAGACACAAGATAAGCACACAATTAGTTTGTAAAATGGATAACATGTTTTTAGATCTCAAGTGGAACACGCAAAAAGGGGAATTAACAAGTTGCTTTGGTTACCAATGTATACAAAATTATCCAACATTTGTGCTTTAATCATGACCGTAGCACACACCCCTACCCCCACCCCGCCCACTTCCGTGCGGACACACATTTTTAAAAAATGAATCTTCAAATAAAAAGTTTGACATTAAAAATCGTCCAAAAAACCGTATGTTTACTGAGATATCGCATTGTGAAGGTCAAGTAAGACATTATTTACACATCCCCACCAATGTTTCCTCTAAGGTTCGTTGGTCCATCTGCAAAGTTAAACACATTGTGTGTAAAGTTGCACAGCCTCCATTTTGTGTGCAATATTTTACAAAATTTGCTGCACGGTAATTCTAAACTGCTGCGCGGCGTCTGTAAGATGTCTGCGCGGCCGCGAAGCCACGCAGCTTAAAAGGAATATTGATCCCTACTCGTCAAGTGAAACAGTAACAGTTCAGCGACCAAACACCACACGTTTCCTATATGTACGTGGATTTTGCATTCTAATCAAGAACCTTAAGATTTCGATGCTCTAGTGCAGTGGTTCCCAAAGTGGTCCGTACGGACCCCCAGGGGTCCGCGGGACCTTTCAGGGGGTCTGTGTGAAATAAAAATTGATTTGGGGGTCCCTGAACAACGTCAGGGGGTCCGCGCAAGGTTTAAAAAAATAAATAATAAAACTCATTAATTTTTTTTATTATTATTGAAATTAAAATAAATAATAATAAATAAAATAGTATGTGAATGCCTTTTCTACTAATTAAATACCATCTTAGTCTTAGGTGCTATCCTTCATGGATACAATGTTGTTTTACGTAAAAAAAAGTATTAGAACTACTGTAATTCCCACATCTATAACCAATCAAAATACTTGGTTTGTTGAAATGTCACGCTTGATGCAGATGAAATGCCGAATTCGATATAACTATAAGTAGAAATATACAAGTTTTTATTTGGAATCTACGAGGGTTGCAGGGTTGTGTATTATTCGATGTGTCGGGAAGTTATATGTATCTAAATTGTATCCTATTATCAAATTTTTTCAATAGGGCTTTTATGTAGCATTCCATTGAAAACGTTAATAATTCTTAACAGTGGTCTGTTACAACAGATAAGAGAATGAGTGAGCCCAAGGCTGGATTTAGACTTGATGGGGCCCTAAGCTATTTAAGGACCTTTTGAAGTCTAGATAATCTATATCAGTGACAAATATGAAAACAAACTTCCGGGGGCCCCCAAGAAGGCAGGGGCCCTAAGTTATAGCTTGTTTAGCAAATAGGTAATTACAGAACTGAGCGAGCCGAAGAAACAGTGCCGACAATATGGTGTTAATGAATATTTGAAGTATGGCTAAATGTTTGTAAACAGATACGAAATGTGAAACGTTATTTACTGAATTAAAAATAAATGTTTGAAGTTAAAGCAATACACTTGAATTACTTAAAACATGCTGTACCAAATGTATTTTCAGTAAATTGAGTCATTCATCAACATCAAATATTCCAAAAAAATCTTATTGAAAGTTTGCATGGATCACTACATTATGTCATTAGAGCAGTTAATAAAATCAAAAGGAATGCCTTCGATGAGAGATTATTTGCTCACAACGGTTTGGAAAATGAAGAAGAAGAAGACTATAATGGATTATTTTTCACACAGAAGTACGCTGGTTATCATCATGTACATATTTAAATCGATTTTATACTCTGTTTGACTCATTGTCCAAATTCCTGGAAAACAAAGACAATTAGCATCACAATTAACTCAAAAAAATGACATATCCTTTATTAATGAATTATTCACCCAACTTTAACCAAACTAATTTGAAACTACAACTACTACAAGGTAACCAATTAAATTTAATCAAAACTAAAATCGTTATATCTGAGTTTGTTGCAAATCTTTTTCTTTGCAAACAAAACTTAGGAACAGGAGAATGTTCTCAGTTTTCAAATCGTTTGAAATTGCCACATAGTTAAAGATTTGCTTGCTTACTAGTAACTTACTGTCAAAACTTAACGGCTCTTCATGCAGACATTTTGTAGGCATTTGCCACTATAGGATATTTCCGACTGGCAGTTGAGCTCTTTAGCGCATGGACAAACTCAGATCCCAAACACAGATGTATACATACTAATACAGGAGAAGCTTATTGAAATACCACAAATGAGGAACTTATGCCACTGTTTGAACTAGGATACCACAAATTCTGGTTACAAAGTCAGATCCCAATTTTATATCATGCATTAAAGGTTATTGTACATAATTTATTTGATTGACTGTTTTCCTGTCTTTCTATTTGGTAGAACAAAGATTCAGTGGTGTTATGAACCTCATCATTAAAAAAAACAACAACAAAAATAAAAAAAATAAGCGACTAGAAATTGGTGCTCGTGAGGATTTGCGGTTCCTACACACAAACATTGAGTCGGTCATAAATACACTCATAAAATCTCATCACGTTAATCCAAGTTTTTTTTTCAATTTTATCTTAATCAAAAATGATAATTTCAATAAATACCGTACTTTTCATCAAAATGTTGCTTTTGTAATTTTTGTACTATGCATTTATAAAGTTGTTTTTTTACTTGGGGGTCCGTGAGGAAATTTTGAGTATAAAAGGGGTCCGTGGGTCAAAAAAGTTTGGGAACCACTGCTCTAGTGTGACAATATTTAAAACACAATACTCAAGTACCTTCGCTAAACGAGATTATAAAATTTGCACCGACACGTTTGGTGAGTTCTATTTTTTTTCTCTTTTGGTTTGCGGATATTGAAATGTAGACGTCACAAATCCTCGTTACAGATTGGTAGCTGGAATATTAATTTCATTCAGAGACTACAATAATGTGCGATTGCGTAAAGACTTTTAAAAGTTTATTTTTTTACTGAATTTAAAAGGTAGGCAGAGCGTGGATAGCAATAATTCTGACTAGATACGACCCGTGGCGTAGCATACGCCGCAGACTTGCTCATAGATAGTGCAAAGAAAGTGGGAAAGATTTGACACAAACTGCAGCACGAAGAAATCAGAAAAACGCGAATGAACTTCGGGATTGCTGACGTATTGATGGTCTCGAGACATGCGCACTGCGGTTAGCGACCTGCACCAACCTAGCTTGCCAACCATAAACTCTGATTGGCCGACCCCAGCGAGAGTAAGCTATGTTCGCAAAACAGGGGGGAAGAAACGTGCTTTAACAAACATTTTTAAATATTAAAAAAATTATGTTTCCGATGAGGCTTGAAACCAGTACCTCCCACATGTAAGGCGGACGTGATAACCATTCACTAGTAACAACATGTTATTCTGCGAAGGAACAACGCAACTGAACGCAAGAAGCATTGTTGGTCTCGAAAAATCCCCACCCTCCCCCCTTTTTGAACCCACTTTGCTTGATTGATCGACCCTAGCGAGGGTCATTCGTCATCCTCATTGCACTGGTTCTGGTCAATTAGATACATAGATTATTATTCACTTAGTGTCACTCACTTGAATGCATGTTCTGACAAGTAACATCTCATTTATGATAAGTAAATAAACAAGTCTGTAACATGGTCATTGATTACCTGAGGCTGTATTCAGCTGTTAATACTCTTCAAAGTCGTTTCTTATGTTATTACCTTAAAATCATCTGCGTCTACAACTATCCCAGACGGCAGGTATTTCTTGTAGTTGAATCCGCCACGCACCACTGGGATGACGTCAACTTCATCAAACAGTTTGAAGAACTTCTCTGTGACGTAGTCCTTGCAGAAGGAATTCTCAAACGCCAAATAAAACCTGATAACATGTTTGAAGTAACTTTAACATTGAAACACTTTTTTAAAAAATAAAGAAATAAATGAATCAGACTATTACAATGTCTAAGGTGCATAGCTCATGTTCTTCTGATGTAAGGTTTCGATCAAAATATTTAAAATATTTCCTAAAGCCGAGACCTTTACACATCAAAAGAATGAAATAATATGAGAACTTATATGACGCAGCACTAACGCATGTGGTTTTGCTCAATTTGTATCACATAATAAACTAGTGGGAAATATTCATTCAATAAAAAAAACTTTCATATCGTAAATAAGCATAACTTATAATGACATTGATGATGCACATAAGCTAATTTTATCGCTAAAAGAAATGTCATATGTTCAATCTGAACAGTATAGTGTGAACAGTTTTGCAGGTCTAGATAGTAGGAATGTTACGAATAAGCTATGGGAGATAATTCAATTTTTTCAGCAACAAAAAGAGAAAACCTTTAAACTGAATGTTTTAGTAGCATTAGGAAAACGCGTGTCGGCAGAAGGGCGTGGCTGATGAGAGGATGAATAGGCAGAGAAGCTCAGTAAGATAGGTGAGCCAGGAATCGGAAAGAAGTTGTTCAAGAGAATGGACTTTTTTTAAAAATGAATACGTGTTAATTAAAGGTTAAAAAATACAGGCAGTAACTTTGTTTTCTTTTTTTGTATCAATAAAGTCAGATATAGTGGAACTGAGGACGATGTATACTATTTTAAATAAAAAGGTTCATCTTCTTCTTATAACTTCAATCTTCAACTGTTAAATTAGTTCAACATATCATAAAATTGGTTGTTGCTACAATAATGAAGGCTTCAATTCGTGTCCATTTCTTTGTTTTTGTTGCATTTTTTGTGTGTGACTTTTAAAATGTAAAATATTCAATGCTTACTTGTAACTTTTCGACAACATAGGCAGACACAGCGTGCTGTCATGAGTTCTGTAGTGGATGGCCCCACACCTGCGGTCACTGCATCCCCCAAATATGTCCACAGGTATGATCTTCTGCATTCTCTTCACGTATGTCTCCCGCTTGCTCCAGGTGTGGCAGTGGCTCACAAACCAGGCCGTCTGGTTGACCTTACCATCGTAGATTTGATCTAAACCAAAAGACGGAAAAACTTGACACAGGCCTAAATGACATCATTGTTTAGACCAAAACACAAAAACACTTGACACAGGCTTAAATGACATCATTGTTTTAGACCAAACTCAGAAACATTTGAAACAGGCCTAAATGACATCATTGTTTTATACCAAACTCAGAAACTTTTGACACAGGTCTAAATGACATCATTGTTTTAGACCAAACTAAGAATCATTTGACACAGGTCTTAATGACATCATTATTTTATACCAAACTCAGAAACATTTGACACAGGTCTAAATGAAATCATTGTTTTAGACAAAACACGAACTTTTAAAGAAAGCACATAAACATTTGATTCAGACTTAAACAACAGCACAATCATGAATTTCACACAGACGAAAATAGTAAATGTAGACAAAGTAAAACATCATATCAAGTCAAAACCAAGATGAACTTAGGACTTAGGATGCTATTTGCACGGATCAATGCAGAAACTTCAACTCCTGTATTTGTCAATTAATAAAGCATTCCATTTATTGGTTTATGACCACATATCGTTTGTGTCTTGTCTATTACATTTGAATGGATGAGCGCAGTTCAACTCTTCATGACAAGTTGCATCAATAATTGATGTTCTTTTTCTTCTCCCCATCAAATATCACAAACATATTTGTTTTAATTATGTCAATCACCCTGATCTTTTGATATTTTTAATAGTTGACTATGCCCACATAAATTTAGGGCCCTGACAATCATTTGAACGGATTAATGTTAATTAAAGGAGCACCGACCCAATGTTGATAGTTTTCCCGTAAATGTGTAATGTTTTGTGGTGCTCTTATATAAGTTATTTATGAACGGGAAAAGATGCTGTTTTAATACAAAAAGCAGCAAATTTATCTAATGATTCAGGTTTTCACTTGTATGTGAAGCAACTAGAAATGTATGTAATCATTATGTAGAGAATTATTTGTGCTTGTCTGTTTCACGTTGAGTATATAAAATGTTTCACGAAAAGAGCCACAAAGAAAGAACTTCGAGTCCCCCCTCCCCCACCCCCCCCCCGAAAAAAAACCGTTGGGAAACAGTTGGAACTTTTTGTTTTACCGTAATCTCTATCTGGCAAGTCACGTCGAAGCAGACGACCAAACAGGAAAGGATAATCGGAGTCGAGTTGGTAGGACATTGTCCAGTTGAAGTTGGACACGGCATCTGGTCTGTCTAAGGCGTAGTTGTTGGCTGCAGGGTCGTAGGTATAAAATATCCACCTACAACAACGGTGTCAGGATATTATTGTGTGGGACAGAACTGTTATTTAAAATTATAGGTATTACAGTCTAAATAATACAATCATTTAAAAGATTACATACATGACTCCAATCTTTTCAAGTTAATGAGTTATTCTTTCTAAAGAATATTTAATGATTTTGATTAAAGATTTATATTATTACTGCGTATATTCAAACTCCTCGTGTCATCATCAGCTATGAGATCAACGCATAATAAAACCAAAGTTCTCATTGGATGAAGCTCACGGCCTTGGATTTACTGACCTTTGACCCGGTGGTCTGTAGAAATTAGGTATGACGTGATCTCTGATGCGACCTCCTCCAAACAGAACGGCATCGGCCTGCGACATGTTGGCGATGAACTGACACTTGTCGTACTGGCAGGTCTTGAAACTGGGGGAAGACATCAAACCAACATACGTAGTTATGTATGGTACATACGTAGTTATGTATGGTACATACGTAGTTATGTATGGTACATACGTAGTTATGTATGGTACATACGTAGTTAGTTATGTATGGAACATACGTAGTTATGTATGGTACATACGTAGTTATGTATGGTACTGAGAGTAATTTACAATAGCTATACAATTTGCACCGCAATGAGTTCGCTTTTGGGTGTTTCTGTCTAAGCAAGTTGCCGTCATCGAACCTCGCCTTGATCTGTACTTGATCTTTGATATTGAATCCCAATAAACTCTTACCCTCAAACGTATATCTAATCTCTTACAGGTCATCTCCCAAGAGAATCCCATCACAGCCAGATCTTGGTCCCAAAATCCTTTATACTTATACTTTTTTTTATCTCTGCTAACTATACCTAATACCTTACCCTGTCTCGTTCCGTATACTTTTCACATTTCTCTCTCTATCCACTACCCCTTTCACCCTCCCCTTCTCTTTACTTGCGGAGCACTTTTGGAATTAATTTTTAAAATGTCTACTCTATAGCTTAAAAATTACAAGTTAATAAAGTTTCTTCAGCCACTGCTGAGGCTAAGAGAAGTAATACCGTATATACTCGTTCTATGACCCGTTCGTTCATAAGCCGACCCCCCTCTTTTGGAAGAGAAAAGTATGAAAAGTGTATAACCCATTCGCAAGCCGACCCCCCTCTTTTGGAAGAGAAAAGTATGAAAAGTGTATAACCCATTCGCAAGCCGACCCCCCCCCACCAGTGGCGTAGCTAAAGGGGGGGGCGGCGGTGGGGGGGGCAATCCGACCCCGGCGGCACACGATTTGGGGGGCGGCATTTGGGGGCATTTAAAAAATACAGCCCTTTCGGACAACCGCCCTTTTTCTTTTGAAAGAGGAAAACCCGGGTGAAAATAAAATATTCTTACTTTCGAGTCGTAATTAACGGATTCTCAAGACATTTTTTTATTACATCCTGTTTGTTATAACTAACGCATAACCGTTAAGAAATTTAAAATCGTTTAAAACTTGTATCGATTTGTTTTGAAAATTAAGTGGTATACATCACAGATGACGCTTTGTATAAGAAAACAACACAAATAACACATCACTGCTGGACCGAATATACTATTAATATCGCCACGACAGTTATTGCGTGGATTTTCGACATGCACAGAATGATACGTGAAAAAGTACCCTCATGGCATTGTGGTTCAAATATTGTGTTTAACTTGCAAGTAGTAATTTATATTAATGTTTAAGTTCAAGAAAATTATTGTAAGGTAATTTACTAAAAATTAATTGTTTGTTTTTCTTTTTGTTTGTTTTTTCATTAAAGTAGCACAAAAGACTACAAAATGTGTGTGTTTCATTAAAATACGTTTATTCACTAAAATTTGTATGCATATCCTATTAAAGTAATGTTTATGTAGTTTGAATTAGTCTATTTTAGTGAAAATTATTACGATTTTTCACAAGAAAGATTAATCGCGATTGTTGTTTTTTTTTCCCAATTTTTTTTTAATGGTGAAAATTTGACAAGATCGTGGATGGTGTATTCACCATTGAAGAAAATTATATATTGTTTTTGCTGTCAACTGTTTGATGATATTTTCCAATCAAATTTTAACACGGAAAATATTTTTAACGAATAGTGGAAATTTAATCTCAAAATAAGTCAACACGAGTTGAGACTACTGCAGATTCGATCATTTTCCCAATGGAAGGAATTAGAAATAAGAATTGGACATGGTGCAACTTTTGATAATCTACAACAACAGAATATTGATAAAGAAATAAGAAAAAATGGAAGAAAATTCTCACAATACTTGATATAATTAGATTCTTAGCTAAACAAAATTTGGCGTTGAGAGGTCATCGTGAAAGTATTCATGAGGAAGACATCAATTCCATTGAAAATATAGGACATTTTCTAGAGCTTTTGGACTTGTTGGCCAAGTACGACCCAGTATTATGTGAACATTTAGTACAAATTAAGATGGGTAATAAATATAGTGTCTCCTATTTGTGGAAAATGATTCAAAATGAATTCATAGACCTATTGAGAGGTGCAGCGAGAAAAACAAAAATGGACCAATTAAAGCAAGCTAAAAACTTTTGTATGATATTTGACAGCTCTCCAGATATTTCCCACAAATATTAAACTAGTCAAATTAAAAGATACTTAGTTATTGATGTTGGCGAAGTTAAAGTTGTAGAATCGTTTATTTACTTTGTAGAAAATAAAGGAAACGCCAAGTTAGAAGGGAAAAACATGTGAGTGGGGAAAATTCACAAGACGTGGTCCTATCTTTAGAACATGAAGTACAACGAGAAATGTTTTAATCCATGGATCGAATTATAAAGGAATTAAAAGAACTCTTTGATCAGTTGCATGTCCATGTAAGAAAAAATTCGTGTATAATCCCATGTAACCTACTAAGTGAAGAAATTTAATGTCAAATAAATGATTTTATTGACATTGATACAGAACAGTTCCACAATGAAAGAAAAATGATCCAGGTTTTGTGGCTGTACCTACACTACAAAAAGAGGCTTTGCTTTGGGAAAATGGAGGAAAAGGCCCGCTTGTCGTATTCGTTTATAAATAAAGCTTAAATATATTGTTTTCATTGCAGAATTTGTTTGTGTATTTTGTATTCTAAGAATTGTTTTAACAATTATTGTTATTAGTGTCGCTAGTTGTGAAAGGAGCTTCTCCAAACTGAAGTTGATAAAAAATTATCTTCCTTCCACAATGATTGCATGATTTAAGACAGGGGTTGGGAAACCATGGCTCGCGAGCCAGATGTGGCTCTATTGATGGATGCGTCTGGCTCTCAGACAAATGTTCGACTATTCTTAAAAAAACGTTTATTCAGATTCCTTTGAATTGTATAAACAATAAACAGCATAACAATGATATTAAAAAGAATTAAGAGACATAATTATGGTACTTTTAGTGTTGAAATTACACAAAATGCACATATTTACTTGAATTTTTAGTTTTAAAAATAATTTATGGCTCTCTCAGACAAAAAGTTTCCCGACCCTTGATTTAAGACTACAAAATCTTGCAATATGGTCCATAGAACAAAATATAACATATTATTTAAATTTTAATAGCATAATACACGATTTTTCTACTATGAAAGTTAGGAAAATAAATGTATAAATAATATGTTTACATACTAATGTACACAATTTGTTTGTAATAATATAATTAAATCATTTATTTATAAATACAAAATAAAAGTATACTAATTGGTAATTTTTTTTTGTTGTAAATTTGGAATACGTTTGTCTCATGGGGGGGGGGATGCAACCTCAGTAAATTTCTTGTAACCTTTAAAAAAAAGTATCTCGTATTTTATAAAAATATGTATTTATAGGTATAACATCTTATTTGGCCTCCTTTATTGCCGCTAACTTAAATATGGCATTCAATGGTAGAAATGTTCGCCACTTTTACTTTTTTTCATTTACAATTATTTATTTATATTTATTAATTTATAAAAACCATGATACTATCTACTTAGAAAGGGCGGCAAATTGGAGACCGCCCCGGGTGGCAAAAGTTCTAGCTACGCCACTGCACAAAATAATAGGACAGCTTAAACAAAATGATACACATTTTTTTTTAAATTAAAAGCTAAATCGGTCATTAAGATTGTTTACTTTGTACTACCTATCCTTGTCTTTGTGCTCTTTGTTAGGCAAGACTCACCGGTATTTTTTAAAAAATTCTTTGGTACACACTGGCGAAAGTGCGTACATTAAAATTTGTAGTTGAAAACAGAATTTGTAAAACAATTTATTAAAACATTCACAAAAATAAATAAAATGATTAAATGAGTTAAGTACAGATCATTATTAATATATTATAGCTTCTGGTGGGGCGGTCAAATCTTGTAGAATGTAGAAAAGGACATTGATGATTTACAATAACGACACCGATATTCAATATACATGCAAAAAATGACCTATGACCCGCTCATAAGCCGACCCCCCAACTTTTCCCCCTAGATTTTGTCAAAAAAAGGTTTCCTTAGAACGAATAATTTCGGTAATAAGCAATTCACAGTTTAAAAGTCAACCTCTAACTTACCCACTACCACATTTCCTATCCCAGACCCTCTGCTAGATCCAGTCCTAGACACTATCTTATCCAATCCCCTGGTATATCCCGTAACCCCCATAGAGACACACCTATGACTGCTTGAACATCCAAGTGATGCACTTATCTAAATATTTGTAAAATCACTTGAACACGTTTTTGTCATTGTGTGCCTATCATGAAAAGCAACAATAAGCCAAATAAACCAATCGCTATTTTCTCTAGGCCAGTGTTTCTCAAATTGTGGGGCGTGCCCCCCAGGTTGGGCGTGAGGCTCCGTAAAGGGGGGCTCGATTGACCGTTATGCAGAGGTGTGCATATAACAATTTTATATATAAATGATAGTATTTACAGTCGCGCGGGGGGGGTGCGAAATTTTTTCTTACTTCCTAGGGGACATGACGGAAAAAATTGAGAAACACTGCTCTAGGCCAACACAGACATAGACTGTAATTAATTCAGACATTAATTGATTCGTTGACTCGTGAAGGTCAACCATTGTGTCTGATTTGTGCGTGATATAGAACTATTTAATAGCTGAGGGGAGAGGGTAACGGACGATTAAAGTAGATACACATCGGGAACCTTATTTTATGAAAGGTCAGTAATACATAGAAAAACCCCAACCCAATTTTTACTCCCTTTCATTCACACATAAACCGGTGCCAAATTTCTTGAGGAATTCCCGGAACTTGTGGATCATGCCAACACTCTGCCTGGCACTAACATGATATTAGGGGACATGACCTTTCATTTTGATCGACCTCAGAATCCCTCGACAGCAAAAATGGTGGAACTTTCGGACGTATTCAACATACATCAAATAATTTATAAACCTACACACAATACAAGGGTTAGACCAAAACAATTTAAACAACTATAGACCTGTGTCTAATATTTCATTTTTATCGAAGGTCATTGAAAAACTAGTCTTAAAACAACTTTTTGCTTATCTTAACGACCACACTCTTCTAAGTCCCAATCAGTCGGCCTACAGACCTTCTCACAGCACAGAGACCAGTCCCAATCAGTCGGCCTACAGACCTTCTCACAGCACAGAGACCAGTCCCAATCAGTCGGCCTACAGACCTTCTCACAGCACAGAGACCAGTCCCAATCAGTCGGCCTACAGACCTTCTCACAGCACAGAGACCAGTCCCAATCAGTCGGCCTACAGACCTTCTCACAGCACAGAGACCAGTCCCAATCAGTCGGCCTACAGACCTTCTCACAGCACAGAGACCAGTCCCAATCAGTCGGCCTACAGACCTTCTCACAGCACAGAGACCAGTCCCAATCAGTCGGCCTACAGACCTTCTCACAGCACATAGTCCACCCTGCTGAAGGTAACAAATGACCTCCTACTCGCACTGGACAGTGGGAAAATCTCTATATTTGTCCTCTTAGATCTTAGTGCAGCATTTGACACTGTCGACCATCAAACACTGCTAAAAACCCTGGAAAATTATTTTGGGATTTCTAGCTCAGTTCTTGCTTGGTATCAATCATACTTATCTAACAGAACACAGGTGGTATAATTAGATGGCTGTATCTCTCATAAACCTGACTTGGTTTATGTTGTGCCTCAGGGCTCTGTTTTGGGCCCCGTACTTTTTGTACTTTATACAAGGCTACTACTTCTACTGCTTGAAAAGCATTCAGTTATACGCCAATCATTTGCAGATGATACTCAGCTTTACACTCACACTGATCCCTCTGATATTGACTCCACTGTCCTATTGATGCAAGATTGCATTGATGAAGTAAAGTCTTGGATGACATTCACCAAACTCAAGCTGAATGACAAAACTGAAGCACTTCTATTTTGCAACAATAAATCACGCAGTACTTTGTCTCTTCCGAATTCTATTGAGGTAGCCAGTTCGGATATACTGTTCGCAACATCGACTAGGAATCTTGGCTACATTATTTCTGACATGTCTACCAACAACTTCATCAATCACATCTGTCGCTCTGCCTACACCGCCATCCGTCAGATCAGCTCAATCCGCCAATACTTAACAGTTAGTGCAACAAAAACTCTAGTCTTTGCTCTTGTTATAGCTGATATTGAGTATTGCAATTCTCTTCTGTCAGGTGCGCCTAAAAATGCATTGAAAGACTACAGAAAGTTCAAAATTCAGCTGCCAGACTAGTTCTTAATGCAAAAAAACATGACCATGTTACTCACTTCATTGGCTACCTGTACAAGCCCGAATTGATTACAAACTGACCATTCTCTGTCACAACTTCTTTTCCGACTCATGCCCTTTCTATCTTACTGAACTTTTGTCGGTCTACTCACACTACGCTCTTCTGCAGACACACGCATTCTCTCTGTTCCTAAGACACGCACAAAAACATTTGGCGAAAGGTCGTTCTCTATTTTTATAATTCTCAAGACACATGTTTTCAAAATGTGTTTTCCAAATTAATGAGAGAACAATTCTTTTAAAAATTAACGTTGCTTTTTTGTGTTATGTACTGTAATTAATGTGGTTCTTATGGTATGAATGCTAATTTTATTACTTATGTGTATGTTAATACCTTCATGTAAAGCGCTGTGAGCCCAATTCCATATCTTATCTTATCAATACAGACGCTCCTTCTATGCAGAAGACCATGACAGATGATCTGTTGGCAAGTGATGCAGCGTTCACAGGCCACGGCTTTGTGGGTTCAGCCGCCTAACTAGTGTTAGGTACCCATTCGGAGCTGGGTGACTCAGGGACGCCCTAGGCCCCGGGAGCAAATCCTTGCCTTGACATGGATTCGAACCCGTGACCATCGGTACGCCAGTCGAGCGCGCTGCCACTCGACCACCGCATCCTTACTGGGATACAGTGCTATATAAAGTAACAATTTATCATTATTTATTATTATTATAAGCGTAGACACATTGTTACATGATCGCCAAAGAAATGATTTTTTTTCCGTAATTAAAAGGGTAAAGGAAAAAAGTATATTTACTTCTTGTTCATTGCTTCTATACAGGCATTATTAAAACTAATGAAAAAAAAATACGAAAAAAAAATCGTGATTGTCTTGTCGTTATGTCAATAGTGTCATATAGCTGATCAAAAATCGATGGTCCGGCAATATCACTTAAAGTGAAAAGATTACATTACGAAAGAGATGCTTTAAACTAGTTTAAACAAGTGGAAAAAATATTAAACTTAATTTATTTTAACAAAGATCAAGTGGCATATTAAAAGACTTCTAATAGTTTGGGTTTTTTAAGGTTTTTTTTAGGGTTTTTAAGGGGTTTTTTAGGGTTTTTTTAGTTTTTTTTTGTGTTGTTTATTTTTACTTTACAGACGCCCATTCTATAGAGTCCTATGTTCATTATTTTAAGGGATTCATGAGGTTTCCTTTTAGTTCAGATGGTTCTAAATCCCCTCGTACTTGTCCGCCTTGAATTTCAGCGAGTACCTACAAGTCTAATGTTACCCTTTATTTCTCGTAGTCAAATTATTAGAATTTATTCTAATCAACAAGCTTATACTTCGTCACGACGTCATTCGGTTCAGCTACTAATGTAGGCAACTAACTTCTTATTAAGTTCGTGATTATTTTCTTTCAGCACATTTGTTTCACTGAATTTTATTGTCAGATAGAGATTCTCCTAAAACGTTCGTCAACATCCCAGTTCAACATGACAGAATGTGGCAGAAGTAGAGAAAATAATTCAAGGTTCCACAACATAAACGAGATATATTTGTAAAAAAATCAATAAAGACAACTTACACAAGCACATACATACCAGAAAGACAGACACAATCACTGCTTCTCGTGCAAAGTGAATTACAACATCCTTCCAAGAAAGATAACACAATCTCCGAGCAGTTAAGCCATTTTAGAGCAACTAAAGATTTGATGCCATTTCAAGTTAGGTGTTTTGACATTGTGGTTTTGGGTGTAAAATTATTCCTTGGTGATTACTTTTGTAAAACGAAATAATTTCATCTTTTGTTCTTCCCAGGCCAGAAAGTGTTTGACTAAGTGATATTTAGGCTTGTCAGCATTTTATCATCCGCCTTTACATAGTCATTGGCTTCATAGTCTCGAGATATGATTAGGTTTCGCGCCCTTGGGGTTGAGTCACAGCTGCGCTGTAATGCTTGCTGTCACTCAGGAGGCCTATTCGGGAGGAGCAGACTCTTTTGCAGCTGGGCCATTTAGTTCAAGAGGGATAGTGTTGGGGCCGAATATTTTTTCAAAACACGCACACACACATACACACACACACACATATATATATATATACTATATATATATATATATATATATATATATATATATATATATATAAACAAACTGCGGAAATTAACGATTAATTTCTCGATTAATCGTTACAAAATGTTAACGATTATTTTTTTAAACGATTAATCGATCCATCACTTACAAATTATTGGAAGTTAAAAAGTAAAAAATTAAATAAAAAATAGCTGCCAATAAATAGTTACAAATTTCCTGACGATTACACGAACATTTTGGTTTTAAACTATTGACTGGCGGGAATGTTAAAAATGTTGATAAAATTTATTGTATCCATTGTGAGAAATCGTTTGCCTACCATGGTTCTAACACTTCGCCTACATATCAATCCAAATGAAACGCGTATTAAGCTAATGGCAGTAATGGATTCTGATTCAGAGATAGAAAATGACGATAGCTCTTCTGTTGAATTACTGCGCTACAAAATGGAGATGAAAGTTCCTGAATCCATTAAACTTCTACAATGGTGAAAATTTAATTAACACCGATATCCGATAATGTCATTCCTTGCCAAGATCGCTTCGGGCATACCATTACGATGCGAATGATTGTTCAGCTCGGGTTGTTATATTGTCAATTAGACCCGCTCATCACTTGAACCAAATAATGTCAATACACTTGTCTTTTTGCGTAGTTGGTTAAAAGATGACATATAAAGGAGACATTCCAGTGTTATTTAGATTTTAAACAAGAACGTTTAATAAGTGTTACTTATGACATCATATTTTTTTAATTTTTGGCTTTAATTGAAATTAACGATTAATTAATAGTTAGTCATTCAAAAGTTAACGATTAAATTTAAATTAATCGTTAACAGCCCTTATATATATATATATATATATATATATATATATATATATATATATATATATATAAGGGCTGTTAACGATATATATATATATATATAATGTTTACAATCGGAAAAAACAACATCGCAGCTAATCTAAGGTTTGCTTGTAAACTTGTACGCTATAGAACATTTAAGTAAACCTCGAGTTACGATGGCTCTCAAACTAAGATCCATTATTTGTTTACTCACTTTTTACTGACCCAGCTTTCTTCGTAAGGCATAAATCCAGAAACCTTCTTGACTGACCTCATAATAGGTGTGATGGACAGTCTGTAGAAAATTAAAGCGAATTGAACTGACCATAACAGATAAAGAACAGTAAGTTTTCCTTTAAAATGATCTTGTGAATTGAATCATGATTTTTAAAGTATTACATATTTAAACAGAGAACTTATTAAGTTCGACAACCAAGTCAAGACAGTACATTTCAATCGAAGATAACTTTCACGAAAGTTATTTAATAAATAGAAGTAAACAAAAAGATTTTTAAAAACCACGTTTTTATAAGCGGAATAAAAAGAAAGAAAATAATTTTTTTTCACAGAATTGTGTACCAAAAATCTTTTTCGGGATTGATAACAATTTCAAACTTATATGCTCAGGTACTATGATTTAATATGACTAAAAACGTTGGCAGATTTGAAAAATTGTCGACAGACACACAGGAACGAAAGCAAGTTAATAAAAACGTGGTAAAAACGTGGTAATAAATAACAGGAAAAAAAAAGATTTTTAAAAAACCACGTTTTTATAAGCGGACTAAAAAGATGAAAGGGCGCTTATGAGGTTTTACATATGCAGTTCACTCATTCTCTCACTTATAGATCTCCATTTAACTTTTATATCAAACACACGCCCCACGTTTTTAGTCATATTAAATGAAAGTACTTCAACGTATAAGTTTGAAATTATTTTCTACTTTTTAGTCCGCTTATAAAAACGTGGTTTTTTTAAACTCTTTTTTTTTACTTCTATTTATTTTATTCTTTTTAGTCTAGGTGTATGCTATGGTGAGTTTTGAATTATTGATTATGTTCAAATATAATACGCATTGCCCGACAAACATTTACAGACTGGAAATGACTGATCTCCCCTTGATGTTAAACATGAGTTTTGTGGTCGGGGTTGGTGTGAACTCGGCACGTGAATGTAATGTAAACAAGGGCAGACGGATAATACATAGGCTTATATATGGATAAACTAAAAAGTTCAATAATTTAATAACGGTACATTCGATCGACCTGAAATTTTGATACCATGCATTGTCATGCAAGATCTATCTGTGGTAAAATTTTGAGATCTCTAGGACCATCAGAAGTGGTTTAATTTTACGTTTTGAAAAATTGTGGACAGACACACAAACAGGCTAGAAAGTTGAGTTCCAAAAACACATGGTTAAAAAAGTCCCCCTGTTAAGAAACGTTGCCAAACATTCTAAAAACATGTCTCACCTTTTCTTTTCGTCGCGCTCGTTGTAGATATAAGGTGACATCATTAGCCTGTCTCTGTCTTCATTGTACCGGTCGTCGTAGCTCACTTCTGCTGGGCTGACCTTGGCCTCTGCCAATCTTGTATCGTTGTCTGCCTTTCCCTTCTCTTCAAATTTCCCTTCACTTCTCACGGAGACTTTAGAAATGTTCATGTTATTCCCACGAACACCGGACCCAGAAAATGGGTCATCTATTTTTCCACCATTCACCGACTGTTTAATGGATGCCTTCTCTAATCTCATAGTATCACCGAGTTCTGCCGTTTGATTAATAAACCCTTGGTTTTCCTTATTTTGATGATCTATTTCTATTAATGACTCTTTAACTATACCCATTGTTTCTGGCGGATTCGGTTTCAAGTCGTCGACGGTCAACATTTCTGACCTCAAACACTGTCCCCCCAGACGCCATGTCGGGGCCCTCTTCTTGTGTAGGCTTTGTTCGTCTAGTGATGACGATGTCAAACTCCTGTAAGAATTCCTCCACTAAGACGAATGTCAGGCTGAGAGAGCAGAGGGCGAGAAGCACGTTTTTCTGAGATCTCCAGATCATATTTGTATGCGTTCAATTCAGCCACGTCTGATGTGAGGCGACTAGAAGGAATTACTCAGTGCTACAACAGAACGAGGTTCCAGAATTTCAAATAAATATTTAAAAAATAATGGTGGGGAGTTTTAGAGTTATTTCCTCTTTGTGAACTCGTAGAGTCCTTACAGTTGTCAAGGTGACCTACATAGTGAGTTAAACGGGATCAAGCAGGTCAGCAGGTTGTTTTTTTCTCCGTTTGAACGCTGTCCATGGATATCGTTAGATACCAAACTAGTTCTGCAGATCCCCTGGACAACAATCAATGGCGTCGGAGACGTCCGTGTGGCAGAGAGCATGAAGCATAACTTCGTTATATCCCCACAGCAGTAACACACGTGATGACACAGTTGTCATTGGAAGCCAATGCTCAACAGGTTGGACATCACCATCCACTATATCAACACGTTGGACATCACCATCCACTATATCAACGACGGGACAGCGGTCGGTATCTTTTCATGGATCTCAGGAGTTGATTTGAATGATTTTCTCTCTACTCGCCACTCCATCGTGTGTTTTTGGGGGTAACGCGATTAATGTCTGTGTACATTCTGGTCTGGCCGGTTCAGCTTTCCGCAGCCTGAGAGAGAGCTAAGATAAACATTTCCTCTGTTTTGCCTATATTTAAAGGGAAATATTTTATACTCACACGCGTTCTTTGAATACTTATTTTTTAAAATATATTTCAATACTTTAAATGCACTACATTTAAAACTAAAATTGAGTTTTAAAAATATGTAAAAATCTATTTTGAAGCATTGTTGTCTAGGATGCACTAAATAAAACTATTTAACTTTGTCAAAAATTGATCATTTAAACCAATGTTGTTCAATCCATACTTATATTAATTTAATCATCATATATATATTTACGCTCAATTATCGCTGACTGTGGCCTAACGCTAAATCATAATCCTTTTGTTTTCCAGATTAACATTAACCAAACAACGCACGAACCTATGACGTCAGCATTTGTGTTGTAAACAGTGCTGACTGACTCAAAGAGTTATTTTTGGTGCAGTAATTTGGTGCGCTGCGTTCTAAAATTACTTTAAAAATCGTGTGGTGTTTAACACTGTAAAAAAATATTATATACATACTTTGTGTATATTTCAGGAATATTTCGTATTTATCATACAAGGATAAGTTACTTGGGCTTTTGCAAAAAAAAACAACAAAAAAACACCCAAAACAAAAAAAAATAAATTATAAAATACTTTGTATACATTTAAGAAAGTTTAATATTACGTATTTATCATACAAGGACAAGTTAGTTGGGCTTTTGAAAAAGGTTGGCGCTGTAGGCGCCCTAAAAAAGGGGGGCGCCGCAGGCGCCACGGCGCCGCAGCACAAACTAATCATATATATATTTACCCTCAATTATCCTGCCGTAACGCTGAGGGACATCACTCTGCTTTTTTGTTTTGAATATATAGACTTAAAAATCATAATCATTTTGGTTTCCAGATAAACATTAAACACCCATCCACACTATAAATAATATAAAAGACCAAGTCACTCCCTGTTGGGAATGATGTGGAACTCTGAGGAACGATGTACAACAGTCTATAGCAGTTGAAAAATGGTGTGTTGATTAGCACTGTAAAAATATTTAATATGACGTCATTGTCTGATCTTATATTTTAAAATACAAGGTGTGCATCGGTGCGCATGATGATTATAAATTAAAGATGTAAAATACTTTGTGTACATTCCAGGAAGTTTAATATTTCGTATTTATCAAACAAGGATAAGTTACTTGGGCTTTTGACAAAAAACAAAGTGTGCGCCGTAGGCACCCTACAACCCCTATTATTAAATACTTTGCGTACATTTCAGAAAAGTTTAATATTTCGTATTTAACAAAAAAGGACAAGTTAGTTGGGCTTTTGAAAAAGGTTGGCGCCATAGGCGCCCTAAAAAAGTGGGCGCCTCAGGCGCCACGGCGCCCTGGCACAATCTAGTTATTACTAATTGAACAATTTCATGCGGACGTTCGAAAAGAGTTATTTTTTGGTGCAGTAATTTGGTGCACTGCTTTCAATAATTTCTCGCCGTAAAAAGATATTATATGTCGTCATTGTTTTAGCTCATATTTTAATTTTGGAAAAGGGAACGATGTAAAAAGAGGATTTCAGGATTGTTAATTATAAAATACTTTGTGTACATTTCATGAATATTTCGTTTTTATTATACAAAGATAAGTTACTTGGGCTTTTGTAAAAGGTGGGCGCCGTAGGCGCCCTTTAAAAAACGTGAACGCCGCATAAGCCACGGCGCCGCAGCACAACTTAGTTTAAAATGTTAACAAACTTACATTTCATCAAAATTACCTTATAAATTCCTTGTTTATACAAGTGCAGCCCATACATAGGTACACATTACATCATTAACCCTGTACGATTGTGATGACGTCTTCCAACCTAACATCTGGCAATGAAGTTTAATTTCCCTTTAACAATATACGTTTCGAACAGAGTTTCTATACTTCCATAAACTATATTAAAAATCACAGCAGGCTCCTATTTTTCCTAAAAAAGTTCTACTGCCGTTAAGCTATCGAATGATAATCTACAAAGTGCTCGAGATTCTTTTATTGACAACGCGAATTAATATCTAATATTACAAAAACAATGTGATACCCTCTGATTTTTTTTTACCTTCATCGTCATTCTACTCATTATGTGCAGCCCTCGGTGACGATTCAGCATTAACGTAAAATTGCCGTATACACTAGCCGAAAAATAGAGGGTGCGAATAAAGGGGGGTGGGGTCAAGTTTTTTCCCTCCAATACAATAAAACTTGGCAGACGAGGTCAAGGGGAACAACGCGGATGTTTTGTTGAGGGAAGGGGTGTGGTAGAAATAAAAGGTTCTGATCCCGTGCCTCACTTCCCGGAATACTAGATGCAAAAATGAGTATCAGCTTTACTTACATCATCCCCACCCTTCGTACTGTCATCCCCATCTTTCATACTGCCATCCCCATCTTTCATACGGCCAACCCCATCTTTCATACGGCCATCCCCATCTTTCATACGGCCAACCCCATCTTTCATACGGCCAACCCCATCTTTCATACTGCCATCCCCATCTTTCATACGGTCAACCCCATCTTTCATACGGCCAAACCCATCTTCATACGGCCAACCCAATCTTTCATACGGCCATCCCCATCTTATAGACGGCCATCACCATCTTATAGACGGTCATCCCCATCTTTCAAACTGCCATCCCCATCTTTCATACGGCCAACCCCATCTTTCATACTGCCATCCCCATCTTTCATACGGCCAAACCCATCTTTCATACTGCAATCCCCATCTTTCATACGGCCAACCCCATCTTTCATACTGCCATCCCCATCTTTCATACGGACAACCCGATCTTTAATTCTGCGATCCCCATATTTCAGACTGCCAACCCCATCTTTCATACGGCCAACCCCATCTTTCATTCTGCGATCCCCATCTTTCATACTGCAATCCCCATCTTTCATACGGCCAACCCCATCTTTCATACGGCCAACCCAACCTTTCATTCTGCGATCCCCATCTTTCATACTGCCATCCCCATCTTATAGACGGTCATCCCCATCTTATAGACGGCCATCACCATCTTATAGACGGTCATCCCCATCTTTCAAACTGCCATCCCCATCTTTCATACGGCCAACCCCATCTTTCATACTGCCATCCCCATCTTTCATACGGACAACCCGATCTATAATTCTGCGATCCCCATCTATCAGACTGCCAACCCCATCTTTCATACGGCCAACCCCATCTTTTATTCTGCGATCCCCATCTTTCATACGGCCAACCCCATCTTTCATACTGCCATCCCCATCTTATAGACGGTCATCCCCATCTTTCATACGGCCAACCCAATCTTTCATACTGCCATCCCCATCTTATAGACGGCCATCCCCATCTTATAGACGGTCAACCCCATCTTTTATACTTCCATCCCCATCTTTCATACGGACAACCCCATCTTTCATACTGCCATCCCCATCTTTCATTCTGCCATCCCCATCTTTCATACTGCCATCCCCATCTTATAGACGGTCATCCCAATCTTTCATACTGCCATCCCCATCTTATAGACGGTCATCCCCATCTTTTATACTGCCATCCCCATCTTATAGACGGTCATCCCCATCTTTCATACTTCCATCCCCATTTTATAGACGGTCGTCCCCATCTTTCGTTCTGCAATCCCCATTTTTCATTCTGCCATCCCCATCTTTCATACTGCTATCCCTATCTTATAGACGGTCATCCCCATCTTTCATAATGCCATCCCCAACTTATAGACGTCCATCCCCATCTTTCATACTGCCATCCCCATCTTTCATACTTCCATCCCCATCTTATAGACGGTCATCCCCATCTTTTATTCTGCAATCCCCATCTTATAGACGGTCATCCCCATCTTTCCTACTGCTATTCACATCTTTCATAATGCCATCCCCATCTTATAGACGGTCACCCCCATCTTTCATACTGCCATCCCCATCTTATAGACGGTCATCCCCATCTTTCATACTGCTATCACCCATCTTAAAGACGGTCATCTCCATATTTCATACTCCCATCCCCAGCTTTCATACTGCCATCCCCATCTTTCATAGTGCCATTTCATCTTAAAGACTGTCATCCCCATCTTTCATACTCCCATCCCAATCTTTCATACTCCCATCCCCATCTTATAGACGGTCATCCCCATTTTTAAATCCCTTATATTAACTCGTGGTGTCTGGTTGAACCCTTGATTGCTTGTCGGTCGCCAAAACTTTGGGTCGATTTTTAACCCACTTCGTCTTAAGCTAGCGAGCTGAAATTCTGCAGACAGTTTCGTACCGATGATAAAAACAATGTATCAAAATTTCAGATCGATCGTATGTACGGTAATTAAATTATTGAATTTTTAGATTATTTTATTTATTCCTATTTATCATGTTATTTTGTTAGATAGGGTGTCGCGGTCCGTATTATATTTAACAACCTTTCTATCGCGCAATAAGGTGTGTATTTTATTGACAACACTTTTTATAAACATATTCGTGATCGGTGCGCATTATGTTAAACATGTTTTATGACACTGCTGCAATTTGTTCTTGTTGGATGGTCTTGCGCTGCGTATTATAATGAACATTCTTTTAGTTACGTCCCTTACGTAACGGATTTATAGTCAAAAACTTAGTTTTTTTACGTATTTTTTAAATTAAATCCTTTATATTAACTCGTGGTGTCTGGTTGCTTGATTGCTTGACGGTCGCCAAAACTTTGAAACGGTTTTTAACCCACATCCTCGTAAGCTAGCGAGCTGAAATGTTTCAGGCACTTTCGTACCGATGATAAAAACAATGTATCAAAATTTCAGATCGAACGCATGTACCGTAATTAAATTATTGATTTTTTAGATTATTTTATTTATTCCTATTTATCATGTTATTTTTTGAGATAGAGTGTAAGGGTGCGCATTATATTGAACAACCTTTCTGTCGCCGCAATAAGGTGCGTATTTTATTGACAACACTTTTTATAAACATGTTCCTGATCGGTGCGCATTATATTAAACACGTATTACGAGACATAACTACAATTTTGTATTTTTGGATGTTCTTGCGCTGCGTATTATTATGAACATTCTTTTAGTTACGTCTCGTACATAAAGGATTTATAGTGAAAAACTTGGTTTTTTTACGTTTTTAAATCCTTTATATTAACTCGTGGTGTCTGTGGCCGACGTTGTCACCAAAACTTTTGATCGATTTTTAACCCACTTGCTCGCAAGGTAGCGAGCTGAAATTTTGCAGGCAGTTTCGTACCGATGATAAAAACAATGTATCAAAATTTCAGATCGATCGCATGTACCGTAATTAAATTATTGATTTTTTAGATTATTTTATTTATTCCTATGTATCATGCTATTTTTTGAGATAGAGCGTCGCGGTGCGTATTATAGTGAACAACCTTTCTGTCGCGCAATAAGGTGCGTATTTTATTGACATCTCTTTTTATAAACATATTCCTGATCGGTGCGCATTATATTAAACACGTTTTACGACACAACTGCAATTTTGTATTTCTGGATGGTCTGGCGCTGCGTATTATAATGAACATTCTTTTAGTTACGTCTTGTACATAAAGGATTTATAGTCAAAAACTTGGTTTTTTACGGGTTTTTCTTATTTTAAATATTAAATGCTTTATATTAACTCGTGGTGTCTGGTTGAACACTTGATTGCTTGTTGGTCTCCAAAACTTTGGATCGATTTTAACCCACTTCCTCGTAAGATAGCGAGCTGAACTTTAGCAGGCAGTTTTGTGGCGATGATAAAAACTATGTATCAAAATTTCAGATCGATCGCATGTACGGTAATTAAATTATTCGAAGCCATTTCCCGGGGTGTGGCCACTGTGCATGCTACAGTTTCTAGGAGCCACTGGTGAGAGCTGAGTGACAAGTGGGGACCAAGGGTGGACGAACTACCCCCAAGAGAGTACGACGTGTTACCCCACCGGAGGTGCTACCCCGCCTTGAGCAACCCATACACCCCTGGCAGGTTGTACCCAAATGTCTGGAACAGAAGAGGCATTACCATCCAGACCAAGCTGAAAGTGTACACGGTGGTGGTGCTCCCCACACTGTGTATCAGCGCCATGCTAGGAAGCTTAACCACTTTCATTCAACAAGCCTCAGAAAGATCCTCGGCATAAAGTGTCAGGATAAAATACCAGACACAGTGATACTGACCAAGGCAGGTCTCCCCAGCATATTCACACTCCTGATGCAGTCCCAGCTTCGTTGGGCAGGGCACGTGGTCCGAATGCCCAGACGAGAGACTGCCAAAGAGACTCTTCTATGGCGAGCTCCAGCATGGCCAGCGGTCCCACGGTGGGCAAAAGAAACGCTACAAAGACACACTGAAAGTCTCACTGAAAGCGTTTGCCATAAACCCAGACACGTGGGAATTTGCTGCAATGGACCGTTCCACCTGGCGTTCTTCCATCCACGAAGGTGCCAGGTCATGCGAGGCAAACAGGATCACCTCCGCAGAAAAGAAGAGGCAAGCCCGAAAGGCCCGTGCTGTCAACCCTCCTGGAGATGTCCCACTCTTCCCTTGTCCCTTCTGTTCCCAAACCTTCCGTGCTAGGATCGGCCTCATCAGCCATCTGCGCACGCACATACAAAGCCAGTCCCAGCAACCCTCGGATGACTAGAGTGGTCTTCGTCGAATCGACGGACGAACAACAACAAAATTATGGATTTATAGTGAAAAACTTGGTTTTTTACGTTTTTTAAAATTCATACTGACATCCCCATCTTCATCCTGCCATCCCCATATTTCATACTACCATCCCCATCTTATAGATGGTCATCCTCATCTTTCGTACTGCCATCCCATCTTTCATACTTTAATCCTCATCTTTAATACTGCCATCCCCATCTTTCATACTGCCATCCCCATCTTTCATACTTCCATCCCCATCTTTTATACTGCCATCCAAAACTTTTATACTGTCATCCCAATCTTTTATAATACCATCACCATCTTTCAGACTGTCATCCCCATCTTTCATATTGCCATCCCCATCTTTCATTCTGTCATCCCAATCTTTCATTTTGCCATCCCAATCTTTTATACTGCCATCCCAATCTTTCATACTGCCATCCCCATCTTTCATACTGTCATCCCAATCTTTCATATTGAAATCCCCATCTTTCATACTGTCATCCCAATCGTTCATACTGCCATCCCCATCTTTCATACTGTCATCCCAATCTTTCATACTGTCATCCCTATCTTTCATACTGTCAACCCACAATCTTTCATACTGTCATCCCAATCTTTCATACTGTCATCTCTATCTTTCGTACTGCAATCCCATCTTTCATACTGCCATCCCATCTTTCATACTGCCATCCCCATCTTTCATACTGCCATCCCTATCTTTCATACTGCAATCCCATCTTTCATATTGCCATCCCATATTTTATACTGTCATCCCATCTTTCATATTGCCTTCCCCATCTTTCATACTGTCATCCCATCCTTGATACTGCCATCCCCATCTTAGACGTCATCCCCATCCTTCATACTGCCATCCCCAATCTTTCATACGCCAACCCAATCTTTCATACTGTCATCCCAATCTTTCATATTGCAATCCCCAATCTTTCATACTGTCATCCCAATCTTTCATACTGCCATCCCCATCTTTCATACCGTCAACTCAATCTTTCATACTGTCATCCCTATCTTTCATACTGTCATCCCCTATCTTTCATACTGCAATCCCTATCTTTCATACTCTAATCCCATCTTTCATACTGTCATCCAAAATCTTTCATACTGTCATCCAATCTTTCATACTGTCATCCCTATCTTTTCATACTGCAATCCCATATTTTATACTGCCATCCCAATCTTTTATACTGTCATCCCAATCTTTCATGCTGCCATCCCCATCCTTCATACTGCCATCCCCATCTTTCATATTGCCTTCCCCATCTTTCATACTGCCATCCCAATCTTTCATATTGCCCATCCCCATCACTCATACTGCCATCCCCATCTCATAGACGGTCATCACCCATCTTTCATACTCCCATCCCAATCTTTCATACTGCAATCCCCATCCTTCATACTGCCATACCCATCTTTCATATTGCCTTCCCCATCTTTATACTGTCATCCCAATCTTTCATACTTCCCATCCCCATCTTATAGATGGTCATCTCCATCTTTCCTACTGCCATCCCCATCTTATAGACGGTCATCCCCATCTTTCATACTCCCATACCAATCTTTCATACTGCAATCCCCATCCTTCATACTACCATCCCAATCTTTCATATTTCCATCCCCATCTTTCATACTGCCATCCCTATCTTTCATACTGTCATCCCAATCTTTCATACTGTCATCCAATCTTTCATACTGTCATCCCTATCTTTCATACTGCAATCCCATATTTTATACTGCCATCCCAATCTTTTATACTGTCATCCCAATCTTTCATGCTGCCATCCCCATCCTTCATACTGCCATCCCCATCTTTCATATTGCCTTCCCAATCTTTTATACTGTCATCCCAATCTTTCATATTGCCTTCCCCATCTTTCATACTGCCATCCCAATCTTTCATATTTCCATACCCCATCTTTCATACTGCAATCCCCATCTCATAGAAGGTCATCCCCATCTTTCATACTCCCATCCCAATCTTTCATACTGCAATCCCCATCCTTCATACTGCCATACCCATCTTTCATATTGCCTTCCCCATCTTTATACTGTCATCCCAATCTTTCATACTGCCATCCCCATCTTTCGTACTGCAATCCCTATCTTTCATACTGCCATCCCCAATTTTCATACTGCCATCCCCATCTTTCATACTTACATCCCCAACTTTTATACTGCCATCCAAAACTTTTATACTGCAATCCCTATCTTTCATGCTATCATCCCCATTTTTCATACTGCCATCCCCATCTTTCAAACTTCCATCCCCATCTTTTATACTGACATCCCCATCTTTCATACTGCAATCCCTATCTTTCATACTGCCATCCCAATCTTTCATACTGCCATCCCCATCTTTCATCCTGTCATCACCCATCTTTCATACTGCCATCCCCATCTTTCATACTGCTATCCCCATCTTTCATACTGCCATCCCCGATCTTTCATACTGTCATCCCTATCTTTCATACTGCAATCCCATCTTTCATATTGCCATGCCAATCTTTATACTGTCATCCAAATCTTTCATATTGCCATCCCCATCTTTCATACTGTCATCCTTATCTTTCATACTGCCATCCCATCTTTCATACTGCTATCCCTATTTTTCATACTGTCATCCCCATCTTTCATACTGCCATCCCCATCTTATAGACGGTCATCCCCATCTATCATACTGCCATCCCATCTATCTTACTGCCATCCCCATCTATCATACTGCCATCCCCATCTTTCATCCTGCCATCCCATATTTCATACTGCCATCCCAATCTTTATAGACGGTCATCCCAATCTATCATACTGCCATCCCCATCTTTATACTGACATCCCAATCTTTCATACTGCCATCCCAATCTTTCATACTGCCATCCCCATCTTATAGACGGTCATCCCCCTCTTTAATACTCCCATCCCCATCTTTCATACTCCCATCCCACATCTTTTATACTGTTATCCCCATTTAACATACTGCCATCCCATCTTTCATACTGCCATCCCATCTTTCTCGTACTGCCATCCCATCTTTCATACTGCCATCCCATCGTTCGTACTGCCATCCCATCTTTCATACCACCATCCCCATCTTATAGACGGTCATCCCCATCTTTCGTACTGTCATCCCCATCTTTCATACTGTCATCCTCATCTTTCATACTGCCATCCCCATCTTTCATATTGTCATCCCCATCTTTCATACTGTCATCCCCATCTTTCATACTGCCATCCCATCTTATAGACGGTCATCCCCATCTTTCATACTTCCATCCTCATCTTTCATATTGTCATCCCCATCTTTCATACGCCCATCCCCATCGTTTATACTGTCATACCCATCTTTTCATACTGCCATCCCCATCTTTCATATCGCCTTCCCCATCATTGTTACTGTCATATCTATCTTTCATACTGGTATCCCCATTCTTTGTACTTTTATGACCATCCTATTTGCAGTCATTCTCATCCTATCGGCAGTGTTCACCATCTTTCAAACTGCCATTCCATCACCACCCCACTTTCAGTCATAAACATGCTACCTGCTGACATCTACTTGCCACTTCTGACATCACCATCCCACCTGCTTACATCACCATCTCACCTACTGACATCACCATCACGCCTGCTAACATCCCCATCCCACCTACTGACATCCCCGCCCCACCTACTGACATCACCATCCCCACCTACTGACATCACCATCCCACCTGCTGACATCACCATCCCACCTACTGACATCACCATCCCACCTACTGACATCACCATCCCACCTACTGACATCACCATCCCACCTACTGACATCACCATCCCACCTACTGACATCACCATCCCACCTGCTGACATCACCATCCCACCTAATGACATCACCATCCCACCTACTGACATCACCATCCCACCTACTGACATCACCATCCCACCTACTGACATCACCATCCCACCTACTGACATCACCATCCCACCTGCTGACATCACCATGCCACCTGCATGACATCACCATCCCACCTACTGACATCACCATCCCACCTACTGACATCACCATCCCACCTGCTGACATCACCATCCCACCTGCTGACATCACCATCCCACCTACTGACATCACCATCCCACCTGCTGACATCACCATCCCACCTACTGACATCACCATCCCATCTACTGACATCACCATCCCACCTACTGACTATCGCCATCCCGCCTGATCTCATCACCAACCCGCCTACTGACATCACCATTCCACCTGCTGACATCACCATCCCACATGCTGACATCACCATCCCACCTACTTACATCAACATCCCACCTGCTGTCATCACCATCCCACCTGCAGACATCACCATCGCACCTGCAGACATCACCATCCCACCTGATGACATCACCATCCCACCTGATGACATCACCATTCCACCTGCTGACATCAACATCCCAGCTGCGGTTTATTGATCATTTCAGATGTACATCAACAGCCGTGATGGAAATTTTTAATGGGACAATAAATAATTGAAATCTTCATGCCCTCATCTTCTTAGAACTAAACAAAGTCATAAATGTCATCATCACAATTTCCAATTCATTTATAAAAACTGTATTATTAAAAATAATATATCGATCTTTTCATCACTTGCCATGAAGATAACAAATAAACTTCTCTAACATCAAAACAGCAACTAACTTGAGGTCCATGGCTATTGAAGTTTAAGTATCGATCTTCGGAAAATGTTAACATATAATTGATTTTGTGGTCTGATGAGGTGATATAAACAAAATAAAATATTGCTAAGGCGTCCTTAAAGTGGCGTACCATGGTTTCCAATTGGAAAGAAAAATCACCCACTTCTCCTGTCCCAAAAATATTTATATCAAGTAATGAATTCAATTTACAACGTTTTGAGGCACGCTTTTAGGCGTTTCAGATAATAGCTTGTGCATTTCATTATAGCGAATGAGTTCTACGTTTTGTTAAAGTAAATGGCTTGATGTTAGGCATACTACAATCAAATTCTGGGAAATGGCTTCAATACCGTTTTTCAATACTTCATTTAAAAAATCATTGCGGTCTACATATCTTCCAAGACACCTTAAAGAAGTTGCAACTTTTTCACTCTAGACCTTTCAATCTGAAACATAGTTAAATCACAAGAAAAAAATAAGTTTCCATGAGGTTCAAATTTTGGATTAACTATTTAGTCAGTCTGACTTCTGCTTTAATTATCACTTACAAAAAGTGTGGAGGAGGTTAACAAAAGGAGTAACGTTGGATCTACTAGAACCATTGTTTGCAGGGGCAGGAGTGAAACTAGTGGAAGCATTGGAAGAGCAAACAGTATTGGTAGATTGGGAAGGGAACAAAATAAAATAGGGGGAATAGGTTAAATTTCTGGTTTCAGGGGAAGGGGTAACACTAGTAGTAGG